>OX387402.1:1400000-1492500 GCA_947563765.1 Anarsia innoxiella | reverse complement strand
AGCTTTGATTGTTTCTACGCAAGATGCAAGCATTCGTCTTGCAATAGTCAACTGACAAAGACGTGCGTGTTAAATGCGGTTCTGTGGATAAGTAATTGGCCTTATTGTGTTAGGTAACACTTTTTGGTCATCATTTTTACACCGTCCTAGGGCCTAAGTCTTTTAATTTAAATAGCATCAGTTGTGTGTCGGCAGAGTGTCAATGGCATTATTTGACACATTTGGTATTCTGCTAAACAATGGCTTATGTTGTCTACACATCAAAGCCGCCGGCATGCCACCGGGCTAGGCCGGCGGCTTAACATCATACGAATGGCAGCTGTCAAAAAAGCCGGTGGCTTTGGTGTGTAGATACCATTACACTGATTGCGATCAAATGTGTCAAAAATGCCATTGACACTCTGCCAACACACGAATACTGTTAATTAGCAGACTTGAGCCCCTGGTTGCTAGTTACCTAGTTGAAGCCTGCAAAATGTATAAACAATAATGACCATGTACTTACCTTTTGTTAGACATCTCCATAAATTTCGTTGTTTTGTATCCGAACCCAGGATCACGACAACTAAAACATGAGAAAGGAGCGTATTTAAGAGTATTTTTCTATGAAACACAAATTTAAATAAGCAATTTAATATATAATCTAGTGCTTGCTACAACAGGAGGATAAAAACTTTCTGTCAAATCTATTCCAATAAAGATAATGACAAGTCGCGTGGAATTGTAAAAGTTAAACTTGGACCACCTTGAGAAAACAATAACTTGCAATGCGTGGTTTAAAGTATGAGAGAACGGCTTCCTAGACGCTACGTATTAAAATATTTGTCAAAATAAATGAACATATTAACATTTCGATTGAATGCCTTTTAATAAAAAAAGTAAATAATTTTCAAACACTGTTTGGCCAATCCTACTAAATGACTACGTGCCGATGGATGGATAAATCAGTATAATGATGTTCGTAACTCTTTCTCGCAAAAAAATACTACTAGGCACTACTAAACTTGAAAATATTGTAGCTTATACGTCAGAATACTACATAGGCTATATTCTTTTAAGTTAAGCAGTATTTTCAAACTGTAGGTCGCGACCCACAGAGGGGTCGCGAGGCCGTAGGTGGGGGGTCGCTAACAAAGAGAAAATGGCAAAATTCTCAACTTAGTACAATCAAATCACAATTTTTGTGATTAACCAACTGAACTCGTACTTATTACCAAAACCCTCGCGGTTTTTGCAAAAATAAGGTTGCAATCTTGATAAATAATGTATTTACCAATGAAAAAGGGGGTCGGAAAAATTTTTCAACCGGTAAAGGGGTCGCGGTATCAAAAAGTTTGAAAACCACTGAATTAAAGTGATGTTTTCCAAAGATACCACGATAAATGATATGAAGTCGCGAGCAAGTCACACCTTAGACCGTAGCTATTGCGCAACGAATCCTCAGGCGAATTTTACTAATAAACTTCAGTACTCAATAAAAGAAACGAGATGGTAGAGAGTTTGACGTTTCATTGTTATATTTTGTGGGACTCATCGAGGTCGCGGGGAACGCGTTTTGGGATCTTGAAGTTATTGAAGTCTTTTGTGGGACTCATCGAGGTCGCGGGGAACGCGTTTTGGGATCTTGAAGTTATTGAAGTCTTTTGTGGGACTCATCGAGGTCGCGGGGAACGCGTTTTGGGATCTTGAAGTTATTGAAGTCTTTTGTGGGACTCATCGAGGTCGCGGGGAACGCGTTTTGGGATCTTGAAGTTATTGAAGTCTTTTGTGGGACTCATCGAGGTCGCGGGGAACGCGTTTTGGGATCTTGAAGTTATTGAAGTCTTTTGTGGGACTCATCGAGGTCGCGGGGAACGCGTTTTGGGATCTTGAAGTTATTGAAGTCTTTTGTGGGACTCATCGAGGTCGCGGGGAACGCGTTTTGGGATCTTGAAATTAAAAAAACCTGGGGCCCTAGTCTGCTTAATAATATTCTTAGTTCTGTGTCGGCATTGTCAATGTAATTTTATTTATTTATTTAACAGTTTATTGTAAGATGTAAGTACATAGATACAGAAAAAAAGAGAAGTTATAAAAAAGGTACAGCATATTTCTAAAAGAAATTTCTTCCTGCAGACCCCACAGAGAGAGAAGTGATAGCATGAAGGCAGGATAGTCACTACAATAAACAATAAATATAATATAAGTATAAACCTACACATAAATATTCGAACTATAATTTTTTGAAACATTTGGTCGCAATCAGTGTAAGCTATTGTTTAGTAGAAAACAATAGGTATGTGTCAAAGAATGCCATTGACACTCTGCCGACACACAACTGAGGCTATTATTGGACTATTTTAAATTAGCTTTGGCCCCTGGGAGAGATGCGACAGGAATTTTATACACATGTGATCTCGTAAGCATTTGTCGTTATATCTCGGTAAATTTACAAATTATATTTAATATATAAAAGCTATGTGTTATTCTGTTATATAAGCTACAATATTGTAAAGTTTCATTGAAATCTGTTTGAATGGTTTTTCCGTGAACGAGTAACAAACATCCAGCCATCGGCACAAACATTGACATTTATATTGTTAACTAGCTGTCCCAACGAACTTCGTCCCGCCTTAGAATGAACTTTATTGTGTAGGAATAAAGTTCAAATTGACTCTACATTTTAGTAAGAAAACATTTGTATGGGAAAAAGAAAAGGTCTGTTTTAGGGCTTTCCCGGCAATTATTCGATTTTTTCTCACCGTAAGAACCATCCTTGGACTTCAATGAACATTTTAAAAAAAGAATTAGCGAAATCGGTCCAGCCGTTCAGGCGTGATGCCGTGACAACGGAAAACGGGTTTCATTTATATATATATATATATATATATATATATATATAGATAGAAGATAGATATAGATAGATACCTAGAATATTACATTATAGCAGATAATAGTAAATAAATTAAACCAGTATCGGCTCACAATTAACGCACATGTTTATGGACAGAACAGACTGCGTCATACAATAGGGATGATGACTACATTCAAAAATTCAAAAAATAATTAGTCCATTTTTTAGGCTATTAAAAAATATTTGAAACACGTTTTTTACCTGATCAAATACATAAATAAATACAAAGATACAGAGCATCAAACTTACCGAGTATAGGTATTGACGAGGTATTGACGTCACTCATACGTAAAAATCGTACGAAGGTGTGACGTCATGAGCAACTTTAACCCAGTGTATCTGTGTCATTTTTAGTTTAAGAGAAAAAAGAAAAAATACGTGTCGAATATTTTAAAATAATTTATGTGATGGACTAAAATCATTTTTTTTGTCATCATGCCCATTGTTATTCTATCAGGGACACATACATTCAAACAATTTTAACCGCACTCATGAATTGTATCGCTACATGAAAACTGATATTGCTTCCAAAACTGTAAGGCAGTGTGTTTCCAAGTATTAAGTACACTTCTTAACTTTTCCAATAAAATGCGAGAGAAATGAAATTTGGAATTTAGGATTCGAAGGTGAAAGTAATCGGGGACGCGGTATAGGCCTATATAAAGATGATGGGGCTTAAATATGGAGTGAGTATAGATAAAGTAGTAATTTTGAATATATTATACTCAAATCCTTCAAATCAATTTAAAGAAAAAAAAAACTACTTTTTTATTTCAATAATAAAATTTTAAATTGATGTGCATGTATGAGGAGACTGATGAATGTGGATGAAGCGAAAGGGGTGTGTTTGGATAACAGCAAACGGAGGAAAGAGTTTTCTGCCTAGTTTTCTGCCTACTGAAAAAAGCGTGAAGTCACAGATATACGAGTATATAAGTTTTTTTATATAACACATATATGTGCGGTTAAAAAAATGTTAAGCTTGGCAATTTCATTAGTTTGAATTCAATTTTTTTCTTCCAAATAGTACAATACAAAAGCAAAAATCTAGTCAGTTACGGTATACTCTTTGTCGGTAATCCTTTGCTAAATGTGCCTAAGAATAAATATTAAAAGTTCAGCGAATAAAAACATTTACACCTAATAATAAAATAGTTAGTCCTTTACAAAATGTAACCTAACTCAAGGACGTAACGTTAATTTGGGAGATTTTGTCGCAAAACTCCGGAGAAATGGAAAAATTTGAATATTTCCCTCAACTCCCTTGAAAGTTGGGATATAACTTATGAAAGAGAGGCTTATATTGGAAAATTAAACTTGTTGACGGATTCTTTGTTTTATTAAAGTGTTTGATTTCAATAAAATTAACGAATAATTTTTATTTTAATACTTCTCCGTCATACATATACGAGTATATGGAAAACTCAGATGTACAGGGGTCCAAGTCTGTTAATTTAAAATAGACTCAATTGTGTGACTGAGTGTCAACTGCATGTTTTGACACATTTGGTATTCTGCTCAACAATGGCTTACATTGATTGCAACTAAATGTGTCAAAAAATGACATTGACGCTCTGCCGACTCACAACTGATTCTATTTTAAAGCAGGCTTGGGCCCGGGATCGAATCTTCGCCTCTTAGATTGGAAACAGACCTACCAACAAGGCTACCGCCGCTCTGGTTCAAAAGTTAGCCAAAAGAAAATAACAGCAAGCCAATATATTCACACAATAAATCTGTCAAACAACAACCTAACAGGAACTTAAGCAAGAAATATAAATAAAAACATCGCACATTCGAATGATCGAGCAAGAAATGTAAGAAATCTCGTGTCTATAAGTTTTTGCCAGTTTTAGAATGATTCCCGGAGGAAACTTGAACAATGTGTGGACTTTTTGCATGACAACGTTCCTAGTTTTTCACAGCTCACGTCTTTTGGAAACTCTGTTGTGGGAAGTTTTGGGGGCTTTCACATAGATGTGCGAGGTTCTAGACAATTGTTATTTTAAAATCACTTGAACGAGAAGAATAGAGGCGCAAAAGTTATACGCGTTATTCATTGGTACAATCATTGACGTTTATATTATAAATAGGAAAAGTAAGCCGTTGGATGAGGGCAGCGCAAGACCGGTCGTGTTGGAGAGAGTTCCTGGGGGGAGCCGACATATACGTACAAGTAAGCTTTGATTATCCATACATACCTTCCCTTGGGGTATGGGCAAAAGAATTGATTTATGTATAGTAATCTTTTATAGGTCGCGCCACGTAAAATGAACCCCAGTTGACAGATGCGCATTAGACGATTTTTGAGTCTGACGTTTAACATTTGTTTTAAAATACCATCGCGCACAAAAGTGTTTAATTACAGTCATGGTTTTACGCACAAAGGAAAGAAAAATATAATTAGTAGTATTAGTAATTGGTATAATATTAGTAAGTACAAATAAAAAAAATACACAACTACCAAGAATTTTGGATTTAGTGTAAAATGTGTAAAAATAAAAAAAAACACATATTGTTCTTCCATTAAGTCTTTATGGGTGGCGCGAAAACCAGATAAGGACGCGGCGTTTCTGCCAAAAGTGGCCATTTTAGTATCATCGTTGTCTTCACTTTCATAATCTTTGGAATCAGAATCATCGTTCCCTACGTATAGTCTGTAAGTCAACTCACTTAACCGCGTGCGAAAGATTCTTACAAGAATGAAACGATAAATAGCCCTAGTACTTTCGAGCGTAAGTGTACACATGCGCGAACTAGTGATTTTCATTTGTTTCTAAAGTTCTTTTTACGTGGCGCGACCTATAATACTTAATATTAGCTTTTCTATAGCTACTAGCTATCAGCTACAGTGTATTAAATCCGAAACGTTCTAAGCAGTACGTGTGAAAGTGTCGTCAACCGCCAATATTTTACAAAGCCGGCTCGATCTTCGGACAACTTTTGATTGCTTACTCAACAGCGAATCATATGCCGACAACTGCAGGGATGCATTTAGAATTATACTAATGTTTCAATAACAGCAAAAGGGACGTATAACATTGTCATTCGTATTTTATTATCATTGGTTAATTAAACTCTCCTAAATTAGGGCGCGAGCGGTACATACAAGTACCTTATCTTTGTTATCTTTGATGTTAAACAGTTTTGCTTTGCTACTTTAATTAGCAACGTTGACAGATGCATTTTGCAGGACTGTTTGTTATTATTGTTTTAAGAATAAATTAAATGAATGAATATTTCCCGAATAGGGGCTTGGACCGTCGCTCCGGGTCGTTTCTTGCCCAGAGGTTGTCGTTGGCAATTCAGCGCGGCAATGCCGCCAGTGTAATGGGTACCTTTGGGCGGGGGGCGATCCGTGGTGGTCTTTTCGATTAGGGGTTTGACGATGCTTGTTGCTGATACTTTCCTTGTTATTAACTATATTTTTGACGAAGCCTGTTGCTGATTTCTTTTTGTTGTTTCTTAGGTTTATTTTGACGAAGCCTGTTGCGGATTGTCGATTCTGTAAGTACTTTTATATTTTTTGAATAAATATTGTTTTTAAATGAATGAATCAGTCAGTTAATGTTTTTTTTCTTTTTTTTTTTTCTTCCGACTACATAGAGTATTTTATTTTATTTTATTTATTATGGCACAATCACAGTTTACAGTCTTATTCATACACTTTATATAAATTAAAATATTATAGATTTGAGGCTGTAGACCGATGACGGTTACGCACAACATTCGATAGAAAATGCTACAGTAAAAGGTACATTAATACTGAAATAACAAAATTAGAATTTAACAAATAAACAAACAAATTAGGAACTACTTATAAAGGTACTATATAGATGCAGATTTTAAATAACAGTGTGAAGATTGGGCAAAAATATCTAAAGATTTACTATTTACTATTTCTATATTTCTATATTTTTATAATGTTTGTGAAGTCATAGAAAAATACAAACATAAGACTTTCTTCAGGGGCCTAAGTTTGCTAATTTACAATATTTTTAGTTGTGTGTCGGCAGAGTGTCAATGAGATTGCCAATGTCATTTTTGACACGTTTGGTCGCAATCAGTGTAAGCCATCTGAATCTGAATCCGTGTAGAGACGTGTGGCCAATCTCCTGCACCCTCTGTATCCAGCCGATCGTCCCGGTTTTCCGGTCCATTGGCACCAGGATACAGAGGTTGAGAGAGTGGTCTTGCAGCAGCGCAACTGCTTGGCCACTTAAATACACTCACGCGCAAATGACTCCTGCAATGTTAATTCTGCTGGCCAACTCTATTGTGGCTCGTGCGACCGAACCTTTAAGTCAAAGTTTGGTTTTGCGAGTCACAGTAGAGCGCGCCACCCTACCAACCCGAATTAGACACTGTAGGAGTCGCCGTCACCGGATACGGTGTGGATTGTATTGTAAGCCATTGTTTAGCGGAATACCAAATGTGTTAAAAAATCAATTGACAATCTGCCGACATACAACTATTTTAAATTAGCAGACTTGAGCCCCGGGTCTGTTGTATAAAATATTTGTCAGAAGATTTCATTACAAAGATTTTAATATTTTATATCCTTTAATTTACCATAACCTGAATGCCTCCCTGTCCATTAACCATGCAAACTCAAGACACAACTGTACGCATCTTTATTTATGGGGACTTGGCTCACATTCGATCAATGTTTTTTTATACATTTCCAAAGTTTTTTTTTACTGTTTCTCTTACATTTCCTTCACATGTCAAGTTCTGTAGTTATATCCTGAATGTTTTATAAGTTTTTTTTTATTTGTTTAGTTTGATGTGATAAATAGTTCAGTTTGTAAAGATGGTTTGGAATAACAACTTTTTGTATTTTTCAAGTATATTTTTCTTTAACGTAAAAAAGAACGAGGTAAATGGCGGTAGACGGTTGCAAATTTATTTAAGATTTTATGAACATATAAACATAAATAAACCTATAGTGTAAGTCAAGTGACGACGTAATTAATTAACTTTTATTTTATTCAGCTCTACTATACTTTGAGTGTGAGCCAATCTTATGCTATCTACACACCAAAGCCGCTGGCATGCCGCCGGCTGGACCGGCAGCTTTACGTCATACGAATGGCAGGTGTCTAAAAAGCCGGCGGCTTTGGTGTGTAGATACCATTATGTAAGTAGGTACCTACCTAGGTAATCGTCGACGTTTATTCATTTGTCGTTTTTTAATCTACAGATGCCGACAAATTTTCTTTTAATTATTTTAACCTAATGACAATACTTGAGCAAGTAAAATGCACCACCAGCCACCACATTCCTAGCCAAGACTAGTAGGCAACCTGCCACTATTCAAAAGTATTTGTCAAAGAGAGGTCACGCCGCCGTCACCGGGTGCGGCACACGTGATAACCCTGATATTGGAAACTGCCAATACCCGGCCGGATATCCAGCCCTTTTTACCCGGGAAATAAAGGGTTAACGCCTATGGTTGTAGTTTTCTCTTGGTAATATTGTTTGAGCTTTGCCGTGGTGGCGTTTGAAGGGGTTAGGTGTGAGAAATATTTTTTTAGTGTTGAATTTATTACCTACGCTAGGAAAATTACGTTCTATTTGAATTAATTCATATATTTAATGGTATCTACGCACACACCAAAGCCGCCGGCTTTTTTGACAGCTGCCATTCGTATGTCGTAAAGCCGCCGACCTAGCCCGGCGGCATGCCGGCGGCTTTGGTGTGTAGATAGCATAAGAGTCAGGCTCTTATTGATGGAGTTATCATCATCTCGGTTACGACATGACGATGACTATTTATTTCATTTAGGCAAAGTAGTACTTATTAGTAATATTTGGATAAAAATAATAAAATAGAACAACAACACTTGTTACAATCCAAACACACTTCTGTCGCTTCATCCTGATTCATCAGTCGCCTCATACATGCACGTTAATCGCCAATCACCAACATTAATATGGGAAGATGATTTTTAATGGTATCTGCACACCAAAGCCGCCGGCTTTTATGACAGCTGCCCTTCGTATGACGTAAAGCCGCCGGCCTAGCCCGGCGGTATGCCAGCGGCTTTGGCGTGTAGATAGCATAAGTCAGTCTTCAACTCATGTTTATGGCTTTGCTTTCATTTTAGCTAGGATGTACAAAATTATTACGAACATTTTATATCAAAATCGAGAATAAAAAAGATACAGTTCCATTAATAGCTAAATATCTGGAAACATTTTTTTAAGTATATTACCCTCACAAAAGTAGCTATTCATCATTCATCCTGTCAAATAAAGGTTCGCCTCGAATTGTTTTCAAAGAAACAATCATTATTTCGGGATATTCTAGATTTTTGCGTGTCATTTTCCACGAGTAGCTTTTTTATTAATGCCCTCGTAACAGATTGGGAAGAAAATAATAGGATAAAGAATTTCTGGGTTCCTTTGAGGATATTAACTTTAGAATACAGTATTAATTCTGACAGGTAAACCTCAGGGGCTTTAAGTATTTATCAATTGAATTGATATACCTATATATGTGGTTTGAAGTTTGATATCGTCAACCACTCGTGTCGTACTCCCTGGCACGACAATGAAGGCTTTTCTAATATCTCAAGATAGTCTGGATTTTGTACTATTTTGTACCACTGATTTTAGAATTTGTACCTATTAGATCTAGGAGATACGCCTATCGTGCTGAGAAGAATACTTCTTATGGTATCTACATACCAAAGCCGCCGGCTTTGACAGCTGCCATGCGTATGACGTAAAGCCGCCGGCCTAGCCCGGCGACATGCTGGCGGCTTTGGTGTGTAGACAGCATTATCTCCTAGATCAAAGTGGTACTTTTAAAAACATCGGTACGTATGACACAACCGTACGACTGAATCGGTGTATTTGTCGCGATATCAAATTACTAAAACGTGTTTAATCACGAATGTACGTAACAAAGGCCAAAAGGATTTTATATAGTATTGTGGAATTGTCCAAAAAATACGACAAAAAAATCATCTTAACAGAACGATATCGATCAGCAGATCGGTTGTACATACATACTTATCTATCACGCCTGTCTCCCATCTTGGTACGCAGAGACCGCTTTCTACCACTTGCTCCGATCTAAAAACACTTCTTTCGCTTCATCCACATTCATCAGTGACCTGCATGCACGTCGGTTTAGGGTACTCTTTACTTGGGCCTTACTTACTCTCTTCTCTAGTAAAACAAATAGGCAGAGACCACTTCTTTTCCACTTGCTACGATCCAAATACACTCCTTTCGCTTCATTCACATTCATCAGTTACCTCATACATGCCCGTCGTCTTACTCTAGACATGGCCTCTTTCCTCTTTTCTCCAGTAAAACGTAACAAAACAATAATGCGGAACATCGAAAAACTTTCACCGACGCCCTAAAATTTGATAGTATTGAATAAAAACTAAATACATAAAACAGTCAGAATGGGCCAGTAACTATTTATACATCAATTTAATGGAGTTAGACGTAAAACTAACAACTGGGAGCCAAATGGAACTTGGGGAAAGACTTAGGAATCAAATAGATTGGGGGATTTTTATTCTAGGATACCTAGTAAATAATTAAGTAGGTAATATGACCTGGAATTAATTTGGAATGATCGATAATAATTACTTTTTTTACTGTAGTTAAATTAAGCTCGAGACAGAAAGTCATGACGGATGAGGAGAGAGGCCTTTGCCCAGCAGTGGGACACGAGTGGCTAAATAAGAATAAATTAGTTAAATTACTGATAACTTACTTTTTACTATTGTTTAAACAAAAAAATAAGAACAATACCAAAATGTGTAATTAGGTAATTTGTCAAAATAAAAGCACAAGTATTTCAAGGAAAAAATGGCATATAAGTAATAGACTAGGCTAAATGAAAATAAATATATTTAGTCCTGTTATATAGGTATACACAAAATATATTTTTTTGTTTTCTCTTCAACTCAAAATATCAAAGAAAGCGGCGTGCGTTAAAGTTCCTCATGACGTCACGCTTCGGTAGAATTTTTATCTACGAGTGTTATGTTGTCTACACACCAAAGCCGTCGGCATGCCGCCGCCGGGCTAGGCCGGCGGCTTTACGTAATACAAATGGCAGCTGTCAAAAAATCCGGTGGCTTTGGTGTGTAGATACCATTACCTACGTTCTAATTTTTATTTCGAATTTACTTAACCGTCATTTTTTAAAATGTTACGCATAGATACCTATTTTGTTTTCTTTTGTTACTTATAAACTAGTGCTATTGTCTAATAATAATAGATAGCAAGAAAAAACTTTTATACTTACAATTAACACGACCTTCTTAAACTCGCTAGATTAAGGTTCACTAACATAAAATTCTAAGAAACTACCCTGTATTTCTCTAATAAGTGAATTTGTAATTCTTTCTGAGAAATATAAGTATTAAACCGTAAACCGTGATTTCTTGAAAAAATACTTCGAAAATCAACAACTAATTTAAAGCAGTTCTGTGAGATTTTCAATGAGATGGGGACTCAATGAGGCCCCAATGAGGCCCCGATGAGGCCCCGATGAGAAATGACTAAACAATAGCCGGGTATAAAAATAAACGACTGCCTCACTTCCTCCGAATAAGTTTTTCTGTGAGTTCATCGGAAGATCTTTAGAATGAGTTCTGCTGTTGAGTACGGTTTGCAAAACAAATATAGGTAGGAGGTAATTAAAAATAATATGAAGTTTTTTAAACTTTTTTCTTAAGAGTTTTCTAGTATAAAACGAAGTCGAATACCAAGAAGTAAAAATACGAAATTATTTTATTTGTGACTAACATTGCCTGTAGTAGTTCATGCAAATAATAAAAACAATAGTTAAATTAAATAAATGAATCGTGTATAAACCAGATCGAATAAACAATATAAGCACTATTTTATTTAGGTCTTTTTTTTATTTTCCTAAATTTTTAGAAAACGCCGCCATTTTCAAAAACCATAAATCACCATTTTACATTTTCTAAAAGCTTTTAAATAAAATTCCGCAGATAGAACAAGTACCTATAGATATATGCAAAAAGTAATAACAATTTTTATAAAAACAATTTTTTTACTTTCAATTTTCACAACACTTTTTTCTGCCAACACCCCTCTGTTGATTTTGCTGCCGCTACCCGCATCCGGTACGAAAGAGGCGAGGGGGAGTGAAAGAAAGAGGGGGCAGATATCCGGAGAGGCGCCGCCGCGACGGCTAGCTCTTCATAACTTTTACTGTCAACTCAATTACTCTATTACATTGGAGATGTTGTGTTTGTTACGGTGACTTTGGGGGTTAGGTTTCCAAAAATATACAAAAGAACAGTCTAAAATCTTGTTGTTACTATGCCCGGTTTTTCAATAGCTTGATATAAACGGATAAACCTATATCTAGTACCTAAAACGTGAAGTTTTAGAATACCTTTGTGAAAAACTGGGCCTATGACAAACATTACCCGAGAATTATGAATAAAAAAAAAAGCGTTCCTTTAAGCGAAAGCTCACCAATAAATAATCTAAAATTGTTACCTCTTCCTCTTTTAACCCTTTCGAGATCTTCTTGGTCTTCTAGGATATATATAGGGAACTTCTAGGCCTTATACTACATTAAATCAGAAATAGTTAGAACGGGACAACAAGTTTTTCGCGGCCATGCATAGTTTTTGAACGAAAAGCTCCGCGTGTTTGGCAACTCAATGGTAATAAGCTCACCTGCTAATGTCAAAAATGTAGAATCGTGACGTCAATGATGTTCAGCTGTGGATTCGTAAAAAAAACTGCCCTTTTTAAAGGTCGAATGTTTAAAAAAGGAAAATAATCTAATTTATTTTAAAGTAAAATAAACATCAAAGATAAAAAGATTTTTTCTGAACCTTGATAAAATTTTCCTATAGTATTGCCACGTGTAAGAAAAAACCAATTATTTTAATAAGTTTTACCTAAATAAATATTGTAAAGGTACGTTAAAATCTGTCAAGTGGTTTTTGTGTGCAAGAGTTAATGAACATCTTCATTTCCATCCATTCATCCATCGGCAGAAACTTTGCCATTTATAATATAAGTAAGTAGTATTAATAACCTAACCCGGCTGCGTTTAAAAAAAGTATTTTTTTTTTATTTTGATGTACCTACCTAGTGTCACTCTAAATACAAATCTAACGACAGCCCTCAAGTTTAAATCCATCAAGCCGTTCGGGTTGTAGAGCGTGCCAAAGAATTATACATACATACATACTGTCGAAAAACATAACCCTCCTTCTGGCGCAGTTGGGTAAATTTTTTACAAAAATGCTTCAGCTTGTCAAAATCTTGTAACTTTTTTTATTATTACAAGATACCAAACTCCGTACCAACTAATTTCCAAAACAGCACACCCCCAAAAAAGCATTACGAGAAAATTTACCCCAAAAAATTCACCCTAAAACATGAAAAGCGGGAGATAAGTGGGAAAATAAGTTAGCAATAATACCATAATATCGTCTCCCCCATTTAACAGGGTAAACAAATTCTTTGCACTACCCTCGCGGTTATTCCGGGTGTGGGAAGATTTGCCAATGCAATTTTAACGAATTGATTGCTTTTTGGGGTAAAACATGTATCTATGTTGCTTTATGATACAGTATAGATACTTTTTCCTGTTTATTTTTCTTTTGATATACTCGTAATATGTTTTTAATGTTAATAATTCTGAATTTTTTAGGGTTCCGTATCTAAAAGGTTAAAACACGACTCTACATATTTATATAGAATAGCAGTTATACGTCGTTATTTTGTAATAATATGTAGCTTATGATATCCGGGCTATTTACTCTCATATTAGAAAACGTAATGTAGTGGGGATGTTAAAATGACTTATAATGTTTTTTAACGGTGAACTGACTATCTCACTGACTATCATCCGGTGTGTTTCAGCCTTTATAGTAAAGTATACTATAAAGGCTGAAACACACCGGATGCGTATGCGTAACGTAGACGTTAGCACGGCGTAGCCACACGCGTAGTTACGGTGTAACCCGATTTGACACCTGGCTACGCGTCACGTCGACGTGTACGTCTACGTTACGCAAGCGGTGACAGTTCCATACATTACAACTCAGAGGTACGCATTCGTCTACGCATACGCGTCCGGTGTGTTGTGGCCTTTAGAATTCTGAATTTTTTTAGGGTTCCGTTACTAAAAGGTTAAAACACGACTCTATATATTTACGTAGAGTCACGGCCATACGTCGTTATTTTATGTGTACCTTTGATATCCGGGCTAGTTACTCTCGTTTTAGAACCCATACCTCTGTAATGGGGATGTCAAAATGGCCGCTAATGTTTTTTTTAAACGGAGAACAGACTCTCTTTTTTAACTTTCAATTTTATATAAAACCAAAAAAAAATTTAAATGGTCTCCGCGCACTTTTACTCAGTTTGCCATCTATGTATGCAAATATTATAACAATTAAGCCAGAACACACGGTAAAACGCAACTGCAACGAAAATGAAACTTTTGAAAACCACACACGACGCAACTGAAACGAAACGTTTCAAACTAGTAGCGTCGTGTGTGGTTTTCTAAAGAAGTCTATAGCAAAAACTTCGATGCAACTCAAAAGTAACTAGCAGTTTCAGTTGCGTTGCAGTTGTGTTTCATCGTGTGTTTTGGCGCTAAGAGAACACATTTTTAATTCATCTATGTAGTACGAGTAAGCAGAATCTTGTATAATCTTGTTGAGTCGATGAAATTTGTATATTTTACTAAAATTTTATCAATATAACACTTCTATTTTTGTTTCTGAGTTAAAAAGTCAAAGACAAACTTATCTTTAGAAATGGCAACCCATTGACTTTTATATGAAAGGACCTTTGAATAAATAACATTGAATAATAAGACCTGCTACGTTAGACATAGAAGTAAAATTAAATTTAATCCGTACTCGAGGCGAGTTTGGCCCGCAAACCTTCACTGAATCATTTATTTATATGAAAAAGTTTCTATTATGTTCCCTCGTTCGTTTTCTATGGGGTCGAGTTAAGTTACAAGCTGAGAATCGTTATTAAACTAGGTATATAGGGGTAGCCAACTGGGCACTGGCTACCCCCTGGGCATCCCAATGTAAACCTATCATCGATGATAAAGACTGACTTAAGAAGCCGAAGATCTCCTAAGGTTATTTTATTTTTACCCGACTGCCAGGAAGGGTTAGGTTAGGTTAGTAACACTTTATTTGAAAAAAGCAACCCCACAGAATTTCTTGCTAGGTTCTTCTCTGGGGGAAACTGCGCTTTGCGAATCTAGCACTAGTTTAAAAAAAAGTATATTATAATAATGTAACGGTTTCAAGAGCATTTTTTGTGCCTATGAAATAAATATATTTTTGACTTTGACTTTGTTATTTGTGTGCTTCATAATAGGGGTGACATGTCCCTTGGCCAAACCCCTTCTTTCCTTTGTCAGATAAACAATCAATCATGCTGTTGCCTTATGCCTAATGGACTAGTCAATCATAATAGCCGGCCCCACGGATTGTCGATCCCTAGTCTATACTAGGAACGCTTGTAGACGTCCGTTTTTTTTTACAGGACACCGGCCCGTTGTCCGTTTCGCGGTGATGTATGGTTTATAAGGTTAGGGACGTATGTACATGCAGCGTACATCCATTTGGCAAAAAAAATATGGTAGCCATTTTTTCCCGGACTCAACAATTAAGACAATCTGGATGCATTTTCACGGGAAATGCGGGTCGCTACCGGAGACCGTGTTAAATGGAAAGTCGCGGGGGAGGCCTTTTCCCAGCAGCGGGATCTTAAGGGCTAACAAAAAAAAAACAATTGCTATACGCCATTACCTCCTAACTTACCCCACACCATAATCGCATAACTTTTCAAGAGCATTGTGTGAAATTCTCATGAAGTGCCGACGTGATTTCTTATTGACGCAGTTATGTATGTAACGTGTTCTGCCATCTACATATCTACAAGCTACAGTTATACTCTTCATTAGGCGGAAACTTTGCGAATATGAAGAGATAAATTTTGCAAATGAAGTTCACTTCCTTGCGGTCTATTTACATATTGTGAGAAGTCGAGGAAAATCAAAATATAAGACCGTTCTTTGGGATTTGTTTAGAAGCTGGTAAGATCTTCTTGTTTATAATCACTAAAGTATAACCCGACTTTTTGAAATGAACGCTTGTCAACGACATGATTTTCGCACTACAACATTGACTTTTATTGAGTCAGGCTATCTAAGCGAATGAGCAGGGGCCCAAGTCTGCTAATACACTCGGCTTCAAAAAAATCGCACCTTTTAAGAAATCTATTTTAAACATCTTTCAATCGTATTTGTATTATGAAATATTGGTAATGTTCGGTATCATTTGAAAGGTAAGGAAACAGAGAATGCAAAAACAATAATTCATTCAATGTTTTTTATTGGAACTGAGAAAAATTTACAAAACAATAAAAATCCTTAAAAAACCCTTATGAAATCTGATTAATTTTTCAAAACAAAGTTGCTTAAAACTAACCTAAAACCTAGTGTTACCCCCCCTAACCCTAATGACGTCTTCCATGCGCTCCCTCATGGATCGCACCAACCTTAGGACCTCTTCTTGAGGGATTCTGTCCCATTCCTCAATAACGGCGTCTTGGAGCTCCTGAAGAGTCGCGGGAGCGGGATTACGGGATCTAACCTTACGTTTCAGCTGGTCCCAGAGGTGCTCTATCGGGTTCAGATCTGGACTTCTCGCTGGCCACTGCATGACAGGGATCCCAACCTCTTGAAGGTAGCCCTGCACAATTCCAGCAGTGTGCGCGCAAGCGTTATCGTGCATTAATGTGAACCCGTCGCCAATAAATCCAGCATAGGGGACCACATGTTCTTCCAGGATCTCTGTGATGTACCGGTGAGCAGTCATCGACCCTTGCCCGCGAGCACCGTCGGTCCGAGAGACGCAAGAAAGTTCAGTTTTGCCGTCGGCAGATATGCCGCCCCAGAACATGCAGGAACCGCCCCCGTATTCTACCGTCTCTTGGATGCAGGCTTGGGCAAAACGTTCCCATTGTCTTCTGTATACTCTTTTGCGTCTATCGTTGCAGAAAAGGCACACTCTCGTTTCGTCTGAGAAGAGAACAGCTCTCCATTGGTCCAGGGTCCAATTGACGTGGGCGCGAGCAAATTGCAGGCGTGCTCGCCGATGCGCTGCGGTTAATTTTGGACCCGTGGCAGGTCTTCTAGCCACAATATTTCTCTCCTTTAGTCTTCTTCTAACTGTAGAGACACTCACGGCCCTTCTACGAACTGCTTGAAGCTGCTGTTGCAACTCAACAGCATTAGAGAACTGATTTCTCAAAGACTTCGATACGACGAATCGGTCATCTCTCGCAGAAGTGCAGCGATTTCTACCAGACCCACGCCTTCGGACAAAGCCACCGGTCTGCAGGAACCGCTGGTACACTCTTCGAACGGAAAAGCGACTCAAGTGCAATTGCCGAGCAACATCACACTGACGTAGTCCTGATTGCAGTAGTGCGATAACTTGGGCGGCTTCAGCAGCAGTAGTGTCCATCTTCAAGGACGTTTTTCTGATGAAAGATATTCTTCTGTGTCTTCTTCCACTGTTGGTAGCAAATTTATCCCCCAATAAGCTGTATCGACCCTTTTATACCCAAAAAACAAAACAATACAAACAAAATTTGAAGAGGAGAATCAGTTCCATTGTCATTCACAGTTACTTAAAGTGTCAAGCTTTTTCTTTAATTAAATGAAATGGATATTTTTTTAAAGAGTTTTTATAGGGCTCTCAAATGATACCAATATTGCTACGAATAACTGCTTGTCTTAAGGATTAACAGTGCTTAAAGCCTATTTTTACGGACGTGCGATTTTTTTGAAGCCGAGTGTATATTCTCAGCAGACTTGCAATGAGACTGTCAATGTCATTTTTGACACATTTGGTCGCAATCAGCTTAAGCCCTTGTTTAGCAGAATACCAAATGTGTCAAAAAATTACATTGACACTCTGCCACACCTTGGGCTGCAGGACGAAACAAGCTAGCTGTCTCTAAAACCCAAACTAGGCAAAGAACTAAACTTTTATTCTTCCACATAGGAAAATTCAATCTTAAAACACCATTCCATTTTCAAAAGAGGTCCGTTAGGTAAATACGTGTTCCTTACAAGAATGTTGAAAGCGAATGTGAGTTTTATAAATGCTGAACGTAATTGCCACTCTAAAAGCATGACTTTAAAATGCCAATTAGAACGCTTAGCTCTACTATAGGGTACTATGGTAACATAAAACATTAGATTTTGGCGTCGGCAGTATCTTGTGACTTTGATTCGTTTTCTATGGATGTTGGTTTAAGCGTATCACCTACAGCCTTTCCCGGTGAACTTTGTCCCGCCTTAGAATGAACTTTATTGTGTAGGAATAAAGTTCAAATTGACTCTACATTTTAGTAAGAAAACATTTGTATTGGAAAAAGAAAAGGTCTGTTTTAGGGCGTTCCCGGCAATTATTCGAATTTTTCTCACCGTAAAATCCATCCTTGGACTTCAATGAACATTTTTAAAAAAATCAGCCAAATCGGTCAAGCCGTTTTCATGTTATGTCGTGACAACGGAAAACGGGTTTCATTTATATATATATAGATTTGAACGCACTTTTATTATTTCTAATTTTGTATAAGATATCATTAAGTCGGGAATAACGACATTTATTTCACAGCGCACTAAATGTGTGTCCTAGATTCATTGGTGTTTTCTCAAACATAACAGTAATTTTATTATATGGCATGACAAAGTAAGTCTGTTCGATTGTCTCTGAACTTTTCAGATTTAAGCTGCTGAAGTTGTTGTAACAATTTTGTGCAAATTTGGTATCTGCGATCGGTTTAAGATCTTATAAGAGTAGTTAATGTAATCAAGATACGGACAAGTCGGGGACTCACCAAAGAAAATCCAAGTCAAAAGTACCCCAGTCAAAAAAATATGTTTAAAATAAAATGTTAAATAAAAAAGTAAATTGTATTTGTTTGTGTATTTGTTTGTTGTAGTGTAAAATATGTTTTTACTACTAAAGTTACCTTAAACTATGCCCCCTATGGTACAGCTACCACGCGATCACGTTCACGTTTCGCGGAATTAAAACATTAGTAAAATACTTTCCTTTCCTAGTTCAACTCTTTTTTGTTTTTCTTTCTAAAGCGTACTTTACATTTTGAAAGAAGGTTTCCGCGCGTGGAGGTTTCAAAAGGTATTTGATAATAATAAGGAGTATTTAGAGGGTTTACGTGTTGTACGAATGAAACCTTTCTAATATGGCGTTTTGAAGTATGGAGTATGGAGTTTCCTGTTTACGGAATTTTGTGATGTTTTTTTTTTTTTGTGATTCACGTTTCGCGGAATTAAAACATTAGTAAAATACTTTTCTTTCCTAGTTCAACTCTTTTTTGTTTTTCTTTCTAAAGCGTACTTTACATTTTGAAAGAAGATTTCCGCGCGTGGAGGTTTCAAAAGGTATTTGATAATAATAAGGAGTATTTAGAGGGTTTACGTGTTGTACGAATGAAACCTTTCTAATATGGCGTTTTGAAGTATGGAGTATGGAGTTTCCTGTTTACGGAATTTTGTGATGTTTTTTTTTTTTTGTGATTCACGTTTCGCGGAATTAAAACATTAGTAAAATACTTTTCTTTCCTAGTTCAACTCTTTTTTGTTTTTCTTTCTAAAGCGTACTTTACATTTTGAAAGAAGATTTCCGCGCGTGGAGGTTTCAAAAGGTATTTGATAATAATAAGGAGTATTTAGAGGGTTTACGTGTTGTACGAATGAAACCTTTCTAATATGGCGTTTTGAAGTATGGAGTATGGAGTTTCCTGTTTACGGAATTTTGTGATGTTTTTTTTTTTTTGTGATTCACGTTTCGCGGAATTAAAACATTAGTAAAATACTTTTCTTTCCTAGTTCAACTCTTTTTTGTTTTTCTTTCTAAAGCGTACTTTACATTTTGAAAGAAGATTTCCGCGCGTGGAGGTTTCAAAAGGTATTTGATAATAATAAGGAGTATTTAGAGGGTTTACGTGTTGTACGAATGAAACCTTTCTAATATGGCGTTTTGAAGTATGGAGTATGGAGTTTCCTGTTTACGGAATTTTGTGATGTAAGTACTTAACATTTAACTGAGGTTTCTAAGGGCCATTCCCAATAATCTATCTATGGTTTTGCGTTACGGGAGGTAGGAATAGTTATCTATCTTAGAATTTTTGTCCCTATATACTTAGCGCTGTCAAAAAACCTATGGGTTTTAATATGAAAGATAAATAAAAAATGACAGGTAAGTGACAGTTAAGTACTGCTGATCTCCTTTGAGTATAGAATATATAAGGAGGTGCCATACCGTCTGGATCTGCGTGCCTAGTCTGGCGCAAAATGGCTACCTTTTTGTATGGAATTTCTTATCGTTTGACAGGTAGTCTACCAAGAAAACTATAAAAAACTTGCGCCAACCTTGGCACGCTGTCATAAACTCATTTGTATATGAAAAAAAAATGTGGCCACCCCTTACATATTCTATACTCAAAGCTGATCTCGGAAAGCTGTCTGTCTTTGTTTATAGGGAAAGGCTGTAAAAGGTAGAGATTTTGCTTACGTCATGGTAAAGGTACAATCTGTCGAAAATATTTGCGCATCTAGCTTACTGAAGTCATGCAACTCGTACGTACTCTTCACGGTACTGGGGGCTTAGTACGGTGTGCCGCGACAATTATCTCACGTCATGCTGTCCTTATCACATTTAAAATATAGACAGAGACGTAAGCGTGACAAACGCATGACAACGTCTTGTCACGGAGTGCATGCTAAGCTAGGGATAGGCAAAAACAGGGGAAGCGCGGGGAGAAGTGCATTCCAGCGAAGTGCACAGATTTTTCCTACGGGATATATAGATAAAAGTGAACATCTTAAGCATTATCATTGACTACGCTTATATGAAAATGGGCTCTATTTTTATGATGAGAGGTGCATTGAATTTCCTGTACCATGTCAGTATATGAGAAGTTGGCCGGGATTATTGACGTCAAATACATCACTTCTTTCCCCGACAGTTTCAAGCTCGGCGTACTACCTTCTTGATTTTAAAATATTTTCGCGGTACAAGTAAATTGAGTCAAGCCGTCATACGGAGTCAATATAAAAGAAATAAGTTTTCGACGGCGGCGGCGGCGTGTCAGTGAAAGAGACTTCGCCGACAAATTCACTTTTCCTGTTGTCGGCGAAAGGAAACGAAGTCACACCTTTACGCCGACATTTTATTGCATTTAATACCTTCGGTAAAGGGGTTCCATTGTTGTTTTTAACCCTTACTTTTTATAACATTTTATGGCTTTGGTTGGGTAAGTGATAACATGGGCTCTTTTTCTTTTCTTTTTTTGTGGTTTTAATAAACATGTTGAAATAAGCTCCATATTGAAATACGTTGTAATAAGCTCCAGTGGTTTTAAACTAAGTACAATATTAAATAAATTTATCTTATACAGAGACAGTCTTTGAGTATAGAATATATAAGGAGATGTCATACCGTCTGGAACTGCGTGCCTGGTCTGGCGCAAAATGGCTACCTTTTTGTATGGAATTTCTTATCGTTTGACAGGTCATCTACCAAGAAAACTATGAAAAACTTGCGCCAAACTGGGCACGCTGTCATAAACTCATTTGTATAGGAAAAAAAATGGGGCAAATCCTTATATATTCTATACTCAAAGGATACAGTCAGCAAAACTAGATAGAGAATTAAGAAGAAGACCTTTGTCTAGCAGTAGAATGATTCAAACTGACTGTACCTAGGTACTCATCTTTAATTTAGTTATCAATTTTTAAAGAAAGCAAATGCAGTTTTAACCCTAGAATTTAGATCAAACTAAAGTTAACGCCAACCATCACATCTAATAGCACTTGAAATGCTTTTTAAAACCAAGGCATTTTCACGCGAATAAACATCCAGTGAAATTCGATTATATTACGTAGGTCTAGTCAGTCTTATATAACAAGAAAAATGAATTTGTGCCGACAGCGTTCTGAGACGGCGTTTTATGTCACCAGACAAAAGCTAGGTACGAAATTAAATCTAGGTCTTAGCTTTTAGAGGTTAAAAATAGATTTTATTTGACTGCATTTTCGTGAAGAATTTATTATCAATTTTTAGGCAATTTGGTAAGTGCTGAGTTTTTTATTGTTTCGGTTGAGTTCTTTGAAAAATAATTACTTTAGAATAGTTAATAAAGGAATCAAGATGAGATTTTGCCAGTTAACATTTAAAACAGATAATATTATTTATGTTTAAATAGTGTTTGTTAAAGTTCTATGTACACACATCTCCGGGACTCGCCCGGAACGTGTCCGGGAAAAAATATCATTCCATACATTTTCTATGGATTCGTTCACGACGACGTGTGTGAGAGAAAAAATATCATTCCATAGAAAATTTATGGAATGATATTTTTTCCCGGACACGGCTCGGATGTAGGTAGATAGACTATTTGACTGAAAGCACGTGTAACTTCAAAAGACGTCTTGTCTAATTTTCCTTATGTCATATGCCCCGTGCCATACCGTCTGGATCTGCGTGCCTGGTCTGGCGCAAAATGACAACCTTTTTGTATGGAATTTCTTATTGTTTGACAGGTCATCTACCAAGAAAACTATGAAAAACTTGCGCCAACCTTGGCACGCTGTCATAAACTCATTTGTATGAAAAAAAAATGGAGCCACTCCTTATATTCTTTCTGCCCCCTATCCATACTAGAGTGACAGTCTCACTTAAACTAAACGGAACACCTTTCGGAACACAAGTAAAATTCAAATGCAGAACTATTCCAAATAATCGTAATCGAAACTTTTTAACAAACAAAAATAATATATTCGAATTTCGAAGAGAGATTGAAACACAACACCGTTTGAAGCGTTTGAAGATTGACGCGTTCTGTCAAAACCACAAGCTAAGAGATTTCGGTATTCGAAATTCAAACAGATTTCAACGGTTTTCTAACGTCAACCGCAACTGGGTTAAGTGTTTGTAAGTAAACTGAACTAGGTTTTAGAGCTAGGTAGTTTCGTTGTTTGAGATAAGTTATCTTGGTATTCAATAGTTTAATTTTCTTGCTGATTTCGGTATAACTTAATCTTTCTAATATTACAAAGGTTTAAATTTATGCCGATAAATGGATAAATATTGTAATGTTTTTTACTCTTTTACGTAAATATAACTGGGGCCCAAATCTGATAATTTAAAATAGTCTCTGTTGTGAAACTATTGAGTGTCAATGTCATTTTTTGATACATTCGGCATTCTGCTAAACAATTTCTTACACTGATTGCGACCAAATGAGTCAAATAATTGCCATTGACACTCAATAGTCAAACAACTTAGACTATTTTAAATAAGCAGATTTGGGCCCCTGTACACGTGTCAATGAAACTTTAAAATATTAGCTTATGCATACCTCGTCGTAACAAGGTATTTCTTCATAAAGGTTTAAGATAAAAACCTAATCGGTAGCTACTTAAATTTCGTCAAGCGTCCTCACAAACAAGATTTCCAATATCCTATCCAAAATCCGAATAAAAAATGACTTTTTAAGAGGTAAATGATTCAATAACCTCTTGAAGATATGATTTTTTGCTGTCTAAACCTTTCATTCTATTCAGCGCTACTAAATTTAATAAAAGAGGGCGATTTGCGACAGCAAGAATAATGACTGGGTGATAACGAGCCTGCAGCGCTTTTCCCGCTTTTTTACTTTTTTTGCAACTCTTTTTCAGCGCTTAACACGATTTACTACTGGCTGCTTGAAAAACATTTGAATATGGAATATAAAAAAGAAATATAAATCGCGTCGGGTTTTTAATTTAAAATGCATGTTTTGCGAACGCAACTTTAATTGGATGCGCGTTCGGGGTTTAAAAGGGTCTTTCTGGAATTTCGAACTTTTTTGACATTCCTAATCGAAATAATTTATGTGTCGAAAATGTAGAATCATTAAATATTAATTAGCGTTCTTTTTACACGATTTTTCCTAATTTTAATCAACTTTAAATGCTGCTACCGCTCAATTGCTTTAGTGTATTATCATTTACATACTTACACAGAGCAACTAATAAGATTCCTTAATATTAGCGTCGTAAGTTAATCTTTCACATCCCAGAAAAAAAAGAACAATAGAAAATCTATTGTGTCTGGGTTTATAATGGGTCAGTGGGATGTGAGAGGTTAATAAGACTTTATTATAAACAAAATAATATATATCTACCATAAAAAAAACTTTCCATACAAATTGTTAAATCAGCTGACAAAAATATCGATGACACCCTAACTTTGTTTTCATAATACATTCCAATCTATATCCTATGCAAAAAGTTGTTAAGCTCTACGAGTCGAATTTCGGTTACAGGGTCAGTTACACCACGTACACCCAGTATTTCTAAACTAGTGTTTAAATCCGGTCCGTTTAGAGCAGGAGTTGGAAGCAAATTGGCTGCGGATGGTCTGTATAGCGAAGGAGTACATCGCGGCGATACTGTAACGGTATAATTGCGTTGGTGTTTCGCCAAAATGTCCACTGGAGGCACAGAGGTAGAGAAATGCGGAAGAGCTTACTCTTATTAAGAGTCTAATCAAGTAAAATTTAAAAATCAAAACGTAGATACCTAATATCATTCATTCATTCGATATTACCCTTATGAACCTAATTATGTATACATGTTACTGAAAACTTACTGGTAACTATTTATGTTTAGTCCCACAGAATTACAATATTAAGACTTATTTTGTAAACATGTTTTAAGTACAGTCCTGCTATCGTCCACGCAAAGGATAACTAAAAATGTTAACAGTATTAATAACCATCTAAATAGAGTGTCGTGTGTTTGGATTGTTGCAAGTGAAATGAAATGAATTATTTAATCTTGTAGGACGAGTTTGACATCACATAAGACGGGTTATTTTTTAAAGTTAATGCTAGATTCGCAAGAGTGCAGTTTCCCCCGAAGAAAAGTGGTCTCTGCTTACCCCGATGGGAAAAAACGTTACAGAATGTAGATATACAAGGTGACTTTAAATTAGTGAACGATAGAAAAGGATATGCATGTACTCGTGATAACAAACAACTTTTACTGTGGAACCAAGGTCGAAATCACAAAAAAATAAATGTTCCCCCATATTATAAGCTGGTGCATTTTGTATGGGGAGTTCAAAAATTTTTTAAAGGTTTCGACCTTGGTCCCATAGTAAAAGTTGTTTGTTATCACGAGTACATGCATATCCTTTTCTATCGTTCACTAATTTAAAGTCACCCTATATATGTAAAGAAGAAATGAATTCTGATACGTTATACCCCATCTAGTACTTAACCCACTGGTCTATGTACCCAGCACGGCGTTACCGCTAACTGTCCGGTTAGCGTACTGTACGAAAGTACACCACACGCCGTATTTATGACATCACCCTGTATACTGTATCTAATTCTACCACCGTTCTAGCTCTTCTAGTATTCACGTGGGTTTTTAATGAAAACTTATTTCAAACCCTCTTATTACAAAACGAGTTTTATTTATACATAGTTCTAGGAATAACTCAGATAAACGACGTCTCTACTAGAGACAAAACGTCAGAAAATGAAATTAGTCCTAGAACTGCATTTTAAAACTCGTTTTGTAATAACGGGGGTTTAATATTACAGTGTATGTGTATTAAAACGTCAAAAATGATTATGTGCAAATTAAATTGCCAAAAATGTAATCTTATGAATAGTTTTTGATTAAAAGAAATCTTATTAGATAGATAACGAAACTTTCTATTAAATAAGATATCTGGGAAACAAAAAAACTTTACTATTCAGTTTATCTTTATAAAACTTAAACTGAATGTGCGTTTTCGAGAAAACTAAAAAATCTACTTGATGATCTGAATACTTGAGATCAAAAAAACAATAATCAACTCAATTGTAATTTTACATTTGAACGTGTATCTTAACAGTTAGTCAAACGTACGTACTACCCACCCAAAGTAGCTTAAAACAAAACAGCATAGGTTGGGAAGATATAAACCTAAATTTCTGTAACTAAGTACCAACCGCTACAAATTCATTTGCCCAAATGACTTTTAATCCTTAACCTCTATCAAGTCAATATCCTGACACGTTTAGTGGTAACAACATAAAATTACTGGTTAAAGGGGTCTAGCTGCGATCTAATTGCTACATCGTGACTACTGTCTTCCTCTTCCATTAGCACCTTTTACCATTGTATCTTCATCTTTACGACCGTATCGCTTTACACAACATCCATTGACGGCATATCTCAGTACGGATATAGGAGTTACAAAGCTAAGAAGCAATGGATCAGAAAGTGATGCAAAATATATTGGTAATGGTGAAAAGAAAGACCGACAGATGTCTCTCAAGCACGTCGCTGTCGTTAAAAGTCTAGACGTCGTTCGATTTCTTCGTTCGAAATTCGAATCTATATTTATCGCCGCCATTTTGAAATGTTGAAGTGATTCCAATTCTCTAATGAGATTGTATGTCAGTTTTATGTTGGCTATCTAAAGATTATCATATTTAAGTACTCGTAGTTTTCATTACGATCTTTTACAGATCTGATTTTCGAACATGAGTTTTGAGCTAATTTTTTTTTTGCTATTCGACTTAAAAACTTACAGGAGTTTAGACGCTACGATGCAACATATGTACATACTAACATAGACTGTCAAAATCATTACCCTTCCTCTTGGCCTCACCGTAATCGGGTAAAAATATAAAAATTCTAGGCATTTTTTCTAGGACCTTCTAGAAAGAAAATTCCAGGAAGCTCTCACAGATTGGCATAGTGCATCAGTGGCTGTTAACAAAGTTGTGCACTTCATCAGAGTGTGAGTTGCATCAAGTGGCGGCTGTGTGTACTTCCTCGCTGCATTTTATGTAGGACGGCGTGCAAAGTGCAGTTGCGTACTATAACTTAACTTTATTGACTTCTATTCTATTTTGTACTTAGGTTATACTATCTTTATTAAAATTTGTACAGCAGCATGCATGAGGCAACTGATGAGGACATTTTTGGACACATTTGATAAAGTGCTAAAGTTCAGCTTTATTAGCTTATTGTTTAGCAGCTAAACAATGCCTTTGATTGCGACCAAATGTGTCAAAAAATGCCATTGACACTCAAATAGTCACTCAACTGAGACTATTATGCCACCTAAATAAAACAAAACACTTCTGAAACTCTATTGTGGACAAAGCTGTCACTGTGTGCGCCAAAACTAAACATTATACTTATCGAACTCTGCTGTGGACAAATAATATATATTTTAAATTAGCAGACTTGGACCCCTGGTCTAATTTACTGCAATAAATACATATTTGCTACACCCCTCTCCCTAATTCTAATTCTAGACTGACACATTTCTTGCACAATGGTCAAGTAACAATTTTAAACTTAAAATAACAAACTTAATACATTAATAAATAAGGTTGTCTGGAAGAGATCACTTTTAGTGATAAGGCCGCCTTTGCGCACAATGTTTTAGTTTTAAGTTGTATTTGTATTTCTTTGTGTGCAATAAAGAATTTCTATCAATCTATCTATAAATTAAGTAAAGCTACTGTACACAGTTTACAATACATCCTTGCATGTGATGTTGATATGTGCGCTCTAACTTTGTGATTAAACATTTCCCCTTGCCACTCTTACCCGTCCCTAGGGCAATTAGCTCTCAGGACCGATGTCTTCAATTTTAGCCTGCCTTTTCATCTACTCAATGTTAATACACGACTATGAGTGGTAATATAGCGCTTATATTGTGAAAGTTTCACGCTGAGCGACGTAATATTACTTATGGTGTAGATTGAGTAAAGGAATAGTTAGGATGTTCGTTTGGTTATTTTAGTATGTAGGTAAGCTGTTTCGTAATTATTTATGTTAGTTTATTTTTTATGATCTCGGGTCCATAGAGACCCGATATTTTGGGAGGCGTGCATGGGGCCAAAGCCAACATATAGAGGCCCGTTTAAGTACCTTTTCATAAAGGTTAGTTACTAATACTATGTAACGATATGGTGAAATGAAACTTTTTTGAAATAAAGAAATACTAAATAAACTATTTAAAGGCCAAAACACACCGAATGCGTATGCGTTGCGTATGCGTACCTCTGAGTTGTAATGTATGGAACTGTCACCGCTTGCGTAATGTAGACGTACACGTCGACGTGACGCGTCGCCCGGTGGCACATCGGGTTACACCGTAACTACGCGCGTGGCTACGCCGTGCTTACGTCTACGTTACGCATACGCATCCGATGTGTTTCAGCCTTTAATAATGTCTGGATATTTAAGTGTTTCTCTATGTGTTTCTATGTCACAATATGGCACAGAGAAAAGACGGCACGATGTTAGTATGGTGTTAAATGGATCATTAACTTAATACTTAACTTAATGAGGCTTTTATGCAACTGTGTGTTAATTCTACCTTTGCAATGTGCCATAGAAAACAATTGAATCGCGACACCGCGGTTCCGCTAATGACTACCGGCGGGACCAATCTTGATTTATACGCTGACGGCCCATATTGGACGTTGGGATAAGTTATAGGCTTTTACATGTATCTATTAGGCTCGGCGCAAATGAGCCACCGACGGTCGCTGTCGCGCGCTACCGGCACAATGTCAGAAGCGAGCAAGTTTGAAGAGTGAACGAGCGAGCACTACTGTAGCGAGTCGCCGCTACCGGCTACACGTGTGCAGCGCCGCCATACAATTCATATGAAAAACCGCGTTAGGTGGCTGTGGTTGGTGGCTCGTTTGAGCCGAGCCTTACGCCTCTTTCTTATCGGTGTAGGCATTTTGCTACAATCCAAACACACTTTCGACACATCGAATATAATATGAAAAAGGACAGGGGACTAAATAAAAATAGCTACAGCTATGAGTCGGCAGAGAGTCAATGGCATTTTTTGACACATTTGGTATTCTGCTACACAATGGCTTACACTGATTGCGACCAAATGTGTCAAAAATGACATTGACACTGAGAATATTGTAAATTAGCAAACTTTCGCCCCTGGCTTAGTGAAGTCATGCAACTCGTACGTACTCGTCACGGTACAAGCTAGGCGAAAACGGGGGAAGCACATTCCAGCGAGGTGCGTAGATATTTTCGAGTTATGGGGTTTTATTAGATTAGGGTTATAGGTCGGTACCTAAGGAAACCGCTGTCGCACATAACTCGTACCAGCGCAGACGTTACGCACACCTGCTACAAACTTTCGATATCGGAACGCGAAAACGATAATTGGCCTCGCTCCACGGTTGTTTGCGTGAAATGGCGCCAATTAAATTTTGTTTCTCGACTTCGACGCAGACAATGTTGCCTTTAAATTTTGTCAAAGTTAGAAAATCCAACCGTACCGCGTAATTTAATTTTAAAAACCGTTTCGGAAAGTTTTTAGAGCGGCCATCTTGTTTTTTATGGGTTTTTGTTTGGAATTACTTTTTTGAAGGCTCGTCTTTGGTTGTAAGGGATACTTAAATAGGTAGGATAATATTTGCAATAAAATCTTAAAGTTATGTTGTTTGAAGATTGTCAAAGTTTTCGAAATTGAATCGGATAATTTTGTTTCCAGAATTTTATTCATATCGTTAACCACTTTTGATCTACGTACAAAAATAATGCAGATTATCACATTACATAACACACATAAAAGAATTACAACAAACACTAAGATAGAAAAAACCTAATTCCTAAATAAGTAGGTAAATATCTCAAACACTTTAGCTACACCTATGTAATCCTACGGTGTGCAATAAACGTTTGAGTTTTTTTTACCTAATCAATAATTATTTATTTATTAAGTAACACCAAAATACAAACACACAATATCTTGAGTATTTGAGTATCTGTCCCGCCTCTTTCCCATTGGGCAAGACAGAGACCACTCTCCACGTCACTTCAATTGCTACGATCCAAATACATCTCTTTCTCTTCATTCCCATTCATCAAGTTCTAAAAGAAAAACATTTTTAACCAGCCTTTTAAAAGTAAACTATAGTATTTGTAGGGCATCAGACCAAAGACTGAAGCCTTACTTAGAGTGCTATCGTTTTAAATCGGACAGGAAAAATTACGCGGAGCACTTTTGAGTTCGTTCCAAACTTTTCTCTCCCCTCATTATATTATGTTCACGTTCAAAAAGGTTTGAAGTGACGAGAGGAGAGCGGAGAGTCAAAATGGAGAAGAATTTTAGAAAAAAATTGGTATAATATAATAAGAATTAAGACTTATTTATTCTACTTATTTTTCTTATATTAGAAGTATAAATGTCATGTTTGTGCCAATGGATGAATGCATGGATGTGACGATGTTTGTTACTCTTTCATTCAGAAACCGCTCATTTTAACTCAGAACATTTTAAATTCTTGAGCGTCCATAGTATTTGAGATTTGTGACGCACAACACAAACAATATTTATTAACTTACTGTAAGATATGTAAGAAGACTGTAAGATCCCACTAACTGAACGAAGGCTTCTTGGTATCTTAAATGCCTTTAGAAGGGAGAAATCATAATTCATCTCGATGATGTACTAAATTGTTTCTTTTTAACAGTCCACTGCTGGACAAAGGCCTCCCCCGCTTCCTTCCATACTTCCCTATCTCAGACAATTAAAAAGCTATTTATAAAAAACGCCAAGATCTCATCATCTAGACACCACCCCGTGTAAAATGCTCGGGCGGGTAACAGACAGAGCGACTCAGCCTCAATCTTATTTTTACAATCCCGTCTCTGCCACGTCAGTTTTATTGCACAGATGAAACTACTTTTATCTATTTTAAATCGCTGCAGAAACTAAGTATATCGGGATGGATCTGTGCCGTTTTAATGACAAAAAGTGTTTAAGCTTAGTAGATATTTGGTCACATTTTCCATTGGACCTACTACATAAATAGCTTTAACAAAATATAAATTATTATTCGAATTGCTATTTTGTGATCATTCAAACTAATTACTTAAATTACAAAACTTACACACATAATATCTTACTTACATAGTTTAAGAACCATTGGAAATAGAATAGGAAAGATAATAGGGCACTTGATGAAACATGAAGGTTTCTTGAAAAACATCATTGAAGGAAAGGTAGAGGGGAAGAGAGGGAAAGGAAGATGTACCTACCTACTTTACTCAAGTGAAGGAGAAAGTTAACGTCATGCATGTCGTATCAAGAAGTCAAAGCTGAAGATAGGCCTAAAAAGCGGATGCTCCACCGACAACAAACTCTTAAATACATGATGATGATGACACATACCTACTTAAAGATACCGGACATACATAAAGAAATAAAGAATGACGTCTTAACATTTTTGCATATACAAATTCTAACTCCACTCAAGCAATTAACACCTAGCGTTCTACCACACACGGTATGCAACCATCTATAATCATCCAACAAAGGCAGGTAATCGATCTGAAATATTCATGGAATTCCCGTCGAAGCCTACAATCAAAGCCTCGCACTGAACCATGTAGTTAAGTCAAATAACAGGGCAGTTATGGTTAATTGAGATTCGGGTTTAGTTAAACTGTTAATGGTTAAATAGTTTTGTTAACATAGTTTCGATAAAGACGGACGAAATGGGCATGATGACAAAAAATGATTTTTAGTCCATCACATAGATTATTTTAAAATATTCCACACGTATTTTTTCTTTTTGCTATTAAACTAAAAATGACAAAGATACACTGGGTTAAAGTTGCTCGTGACGTCACGCCTCAGTACGATTTTAACCTAGGAGTGACGTCAATACCCCCCACTCCGTAACTTTGATGCTCTGTATCTTTGTATTTATTTATGTATTTGATCAGGTAAAAAATGTGTTTCAAATATTTTTTAATAGCCTACAAGACGGACTAATATTTTTTTGAATTTTTTAATGTAGTCCTTATCCCCATTGTTTAAATATTCTTTGTTAAACTCAAAGTAGTTTATTTGTGAAACACGGGTACAGAATTTTTTACAATAATAGTATAAAAATAGAATTATCAATAATCAAAAATAATAATAAATATATTAGATTTTATAATAGTAGGTATGAAAAGAAATGTCAAATTGTAATGAATTAATTTTATTAATAAATGGAAAATTGATATACATTTTGAGCCTTATTTGTTGTATGAGTACTACCGCTTTACTGTTTTATAGCCGAGAGGAAGAAACGGCAAGAAACCTAACAATACAGGTCCATTAAGATTTTCTTATTAATATAAAATATTACTTGAGGAGTGTATCCTTACGCTATTCAATCTTTTAAGTTAAGTAACTACAGCTTTACTTAATTCGAAAGAATAATAAGAACTAAAGAAGTGGATGAAGTGGCCTCTGCCTACCCCGATGGGAGAGAGGCGTGGCAAATATGTATTTATTTATTTAACAGTTTATTGTAAGATGATAGTACATAGAGACAGAAAAAAATAGAAGTTATATAAAAGGTACAGCTATTTCTAAAAGAAATAATAAAAAAATAGAAAAAAATATATAATATTTATATATTATAAATTAGAGGTGGGCCGAGTACTCGGTTAATACTCGGTACTCGGCGTACTCGGCACATTTTTCACTACTCGTAATCGGCCGAATAACTCGGTTAAAATGCCGCGCATTGGATCTGCTTGGTAGATCATAGTCTCATTCCTTCTTATGGTACATATTTAGGCCTTTGCCCAGCTAGAGCAATGTTATAAGCTGCTAAAACCATAATTAAATAGGAGAAAATTTCATAAACAGTGTTTTATCAAATTTTTTCCTCTCTTGACCTTGCGGTTTATTGGTTTCACTTGAATAATTAGCGGGGTGCGGAGGGAGGGTCGTAACACCGTTTGCTCCCGAACTTGCTAGCGCGCAATTCTACCTTCTTCAAGTATACCGAGTAACTCGGCCGAGTACTCGGCTCGGTAAACTTTAAACCGAGTAATACTCGGTACTCGGTTACTCGGTAAAACTGGTACTCGGCCCATCACTATTATAAATGTATCTATTTAGACCTATTTAATACTTTAAGTCCATTAAGTTAAAAAGCGCTAAACATAAAAATAAACTATATTGCGTGGCTAAGCAACATCAAATTGAAAGACGTAGCAATGCTACGATGTCGTAGCAATTGTCTACGGCGTAGCGATGTCTACGAAGTAACAAGATTACGTATACCGCAAAGAACTTTTATTAGTATTGGCATCTATAGGATCAAAATACAGTAATGGCATTGTTATTGTGTGCATATTAGATTTTAAAATATTTTAATATCACTTTAATACATAAATTGATGATAAAACCTAAAAGTTATTTTGAATATTTTGATTTTTTTTTAGCTTTTGAACATGACAAATAATTCTTTTTGACATCATAAAAAGCACATTAAAAGTACACTACCTATTTATAGGTGTAATCGAAAATTTATTTTATTGAAATTTTTGCTACTTACTTTCAGTTACTGGGTAGAAAAAAAATACTAAGTTAGTAAGTGACACTTTATACTACTATAGGTCGCGCCACGTAAAAAGAACTTTAGAAACAATTAAAAGCTAGTGTTCGCGCATGGGTACATTTACGCTCAAAAGTAATAGGGCTATTTATCGTTTCATTCTTGAAAGAGTCTTTCGCACGCGGTTACGTGGCGCGACCTGTAGGTAACTGTTAGATTCTCTATGGCATCAAATGTACAATTTCTATTTCTAAATAGATATACTTCACAACTTCTCTACTCCCTTAAGGCAGACTTCTAATAGTCCAATTATATATATAGAGTAGCTATTACCTCTAAGCGTCCATAGTTATACTCTATGATACCCTAAGGATGCTAGAAAACTTTGAGAAACTTTGATTGCGCAATTTGAAGTTTGAAAACCACATTTACTGGAATCGCTACTTCTATGATGGTTTTGAGTTGAAGAATTGCAGAAAATATGGTTTGTTTAATATTTTTAATTAATTATATAATAAAACTTTACACACAGCGCCATCTTAGCTTAAAGTTGGGATCTTGGTATAAGACAACTCATCAACATCTCACTTTCTACTAATAAGTATTATTAATGTCAATATTTGTATGGATATGGATGGATGAAGTATGTTTGTTACTCAATAACGCAAAAATCACTGAACAGATTTGAATACAACTTTGCAGTATTACAGCTTGCACATCTGAATATATCATAATATCGCATTACTTTTTCAAGATATGCCTATAAATGCGTAGGAAGTCGCGAATAGTTTGTTGTGGTAATACCTTAAAAAGCAGAAAGAAAGAGATGAGACAACATTAAAAAAACAAACAGTAAACTAGTTGTTTCCAATAGGTGCACCTGTTTCAGTAAACAAAGGAAAATAACAATTACTTTACTCACAAAACACTGTTAACTTTCCACGCCAGGGCCGGAACAAGGGTAATTAATTTAGAGTGCCCCTTGTAGAAGCGCTATTAGGGCACCAAATTGGCTCTTCAAGGTTTAAGTGTGCGCTTAAAAGAGATGGTTATCTGGTTAAATGTGGAAGGAAAAAAAAATTAAAGGGTTAAGTAATTGAATTTTTATAAAAAAAATATAATTTTCAAAATTGAAAATGTTTTCTGCGTTATGAAATTAAATACTTAATTAAATCTGACTAATTACCTATAGTAAGTAAAAATAAAGCCTTTAAAAAACCCTTGTTTCCGATCAAGTTAAATTAAACAATTTCGAAAATTGTATTTTTTTTATAAAAATTCAATTTCTTTAATTTTTTTTCCTTCCACATTTAATAAATATTCGTATAAAAAAAGATAATTTGAATTTTTTATAACATTGGCCACAATTCCAACAAAACGTTAATTTGCTAGTAAAAATAAGATACTTTGTCAGCCCAGTTGAAGAAGTTAAAAAAAGCTAAAGGCTAACGTTACATAAAAAATTGCCACTCATTCATTATCAAAAAAATTAAGAAGGCGCGTTGCGTAGTCTTTTTAGTAACTGGGACCACACCATAAGTGCTAAAAAATAAGAAGATGATACGGTGGTAGAATTTAAGTAGTAGGTTATTTATTTATTTAATAGTTTATTGTAAGAAGATAGTACACAGAGACAGAAAAGAAAAGAGAAGTTATACAAAAAGTTCGTTAAATTCTGGGGCCACGCATGCCCCCTAAATTCCTCACTGAACAAGCTGACGCCACCAGATTATTTGGAAGTGGGGCACGAAAGAATTTGTTTATAAATTTAACGAAAGAAAACTTCGCCTTTAGGTATCCGGGAGCTTTCTCGGAACTTCATCAAACTTTTCTTTTTACATTCATTTCCATTTTTCGCAATGGAACAAGGTTAAATACAGTTTTTTGGGCTGGTATGCGTTATGAGTGGTAGCGGGTAATAAATAGCTACAATTTGTTCTATACTTATAGCGGCTTTTTAGACTCTTTCAATAAAATCTGACAAATGCTAGAGTATTTTTGATTTCTTGTGCTTATCTGTCTTAGGATGTTATCAATCGAACCTTCGCCTTTTATGTACTGGCAAGTTTGAACAGTTTTTCGGTTACATTTTACAAGATATCCTACACTTTATCAAAAAATTTTCATCTATACTTTCGATTTGTATTGACCTGAACTATCGATTAGTAAAGGTTTCATTGACTGCCACCACTTTTGGAAAATTAAAAAAAAAGGTTGTAGGTAGGACACTCTCCATACTAAAATCTTCCAACCCCTTTATATTTATTTTATAATTAACCCATTTCACATCCGAAGATAACGCTTCTTGTGTTGTTAGGATAATATTACAGCAATCATTGAATATTGCATATTCCAAGTTATTCTAATGAGCTTGTTATTTCAAACATCAAACATTCACATGCTATTACGCTGATTCTGAGAAATTTCGTGCAAACTCCGAACAAAATTCGATATCCTTAAGTAAGTTTATCTCCATCAATTAATGGTAGTTAAGGATGCTTCCGTATCTGCGTGTGGTTCGGTTGCTATGGCAGGTTTGGCTCGCGTAAATAATTTACTTAGCGGTTCAACCGCTTATGTGGACACAAATGTGTCATCGGGTCTTCGTCGAATTTTTTTATTACGTTAAAATATGTAAACCTGAGGCTCCAGTCTGCTAATTTACAACATTCTTAGGTTGTGTATCGACAGCGTGTCAATGAGAGTGTCAATGTCATTTTTTAACATATTTGGTCGCAATCAATGAAATGGTATCTACACACCAAAGCCGCCGGCTTTTTTTACAGCTGTCATTCGTGTCATGATTATTACAAAAATATATTGTACATTTTCATAAAAATAAACTAGCAACACTAGCCACCACCGATTTGCAGTTAACTCTATCCATTTTAGGGTGGGAAAAAGTCTGAGTGGGGAGAAACGAAATCGGTGGTGCAGTTGTTACTTAGCCTCGATAGAGTATAGTTGTGTTTAAAAAGTGTAATTGGTGAAATGAACTAAAGTGAATAAATAAATAATTATAATTATTAACACAAGGAGTTTTTATTTTTAAAAACCGTATGACGTAAAGCCGCCGGCCTAGCCCAGTGGCGTGCCGGCGGCTTTGGTGTATAGATAGCATTAGCCATTGTTTACCAGAATACTAAATGTGTTTAAAAAATGCCACTGACACTCTTATTGACACGCTGCCGACACACAACTGAAGCTATTTTAAATTAGCAGACTTGGGCCCCAGGGCGATGCAAAAAATATGTAAATATGTACCAATCTAGAAAGTAAACGCTCAGAATAAATATTTATAAGGACTATTGGTGGACTTATCAGGTAATCTGCTAGTCAATAACGGGAGCGCTCATTACCGTATCTTTAGGTGAACAACTTTGGTTGTAGAGTTTATGGAAGTACCATTTATTAAAGCTAGTAACAATGATGAACTAGCCGTAAAATGGATGTATGAGGAACAAGCAAAGAAGGTACGTCTCGGTCTTCCTTTTTTCCTCTCAACCTTCAAAGATTTTTAATAGTCTCCGCGCGCTTGAAGATCATTTATTAATCTTAGTCTCGGAGAATATCTTGGAGAACTCTATCCTTAGGGTACTCTGTGAGGATATGGCTGACCCTATTTTTAAAGCTTGGCATTCTGCTCACCGCGACCCCAGCTGGAAGTAGTAGGTATAATTTAATTTAATTTAATTTTATGAACCTAAGTAATTGTTATTATAATTATGTTATGATTGCCTGCAAATAAAGCATTATTATTATTATAAGTCAACCTTGTTCTGTAATTGGAGTAAAGAACTTCTTTAAAAATACCATCATCATTCATCATCACCTAAAATCATAGTTTTTACTCTACCATAACCTCTCTATATTCTTCCCTTCTCCTTTTCTTTTTTTCTCTTTTACCTCGCTTTTATTCGCTCATATCATAGTTTTTTGATCTTCTTATCAAACCTCAAGCAAGAAGGGACAAATGGCTTGAAATAAATTAAAAATAGGTTACCCTTATTTTAAAAATCAAAAAAGGATCAGAAAATTTTCAATTTTAAAGACAAGTAAGAAAACAAACTCTTCTATAAAATGTAAGTCTGCGTTTAATTCTCAAAGGTCATTAACTTGGGTGCGGACACTAAAGTTTAATGCGCTCGGTAATTGAGGTATTCTTTACTGCAAATTATAAGATTTAACTCAATTTTACTGTCGTTTATTTTACGAACACTTAATGAGGTTCGATAAGTTTTTAATAAGATTTGCTGTATGACGTATTAAGGTTTTAATCCGTAGGAGTGCCCTTCTTTCATGCGTACCCTGCTTAACGGCAGCCACCTAAGTCTGCTCATTTAAAATAGCCTCAGTTGTATGTCGGCAGAGTGTCAATGATGACAAATGAATGAATGATGAATGAATATGTGTGTGTGATGAGTGTTTTTGACACATTTGGTAATCTGCTAAACAATGGCTTACACTGATTACGACTTAATGTGTCAAAAATGACATTGACACATAGAAGCGAACGAATGCATTAGTTGCCATAAGTCTTAGAGAGGAGATATGAATGCAATCTTCTCTTGAAGACTGCCAGCGACTCCGAGCCACGAACTTCAGCTGGGAGGTCATTCCAGAGAGAGATGGAGCGCACGGTGAAGGAGTGAAAGTAATAGCCAGATCTTGTTAATGGAGCTAACAGTTTATTGTCCGAGTCGGAGCGAATCATCACCTAATACCACCAGCAAATATTAAAAAACCAGACAACAACCCCTCAACCGGTATAACCCTTACAATACACATCGCCATTCCAGCCAACAATTGCGATTGATAAATTATATCTATTAATACAGTGCCTTTGTTTGTCTGCCTATGATTTGTGCGTAACCACTGACATGTACAGTTAAGGCCTAGATTTATTTCCTACGCCTAAACGGTATTGTTAACTGCTATGGCTTTAGGAAGATTTAGATTATATGCAGTATTGTTTAGATGCAATATCAGTAAGGTAATAGTAATGCTATCTACACACCAAAGCCGCCGGCTTTTTTGACAGCTGCCATTCGTATGACGTAAAAATGCCGGCCTAGCCCGGCGGCATGCCGGCGGCTTTGGTGTGTAGATAGCATAATACTTCACTGTTTAAAAGAATCTTGAATAAGGGATGTTAGTGCCCGTATCACCACCTGTATATAAAATTTACCTTACAGATAAGCCTATGTCTATTTCATAAAAGATGACGTTTTATGCTATCTACACACCAAAGCCACCAAAATATTAATTTTATTATATGTTTCTGTGTTTATGCCTGAGATTTGTAAAACTTAAATTGAAAAGAGCAACCCTACAGAGTTTCTTACTAGGTTCTTCTCTGGGGAAAACTGCACTCTTGCGAATCTAGCATTAACTTTAAAAAATGACCCGTCCTAAGTGTTGTCAAAACCTACAGGATTAAATGATCATTTCATTTCATTAGGCAGAGACAGGTATAAATTATCTGTCAGATTTTTATCTGTAAATGGCGAAACAAGCCCTTAGAGTATCAATTATTTAGCTCGTAAGGCCGGATTTCTACTTATCGTGTGTCGTTTTTCTATCAGATGACAATTTTTATTAATGTGCTGTGCCCGGACAGATGTGTACAAAATCTTATCTTATTTAGAGCCGTCTGTGCCCTACTGCTGGGCAAAGGCCTTTCTCCACAATTCTCTATCCTAAACTGCCTCTATACAGCCATCCATGAAGGTGTCCAGCTCATTTCGCCAACTTTACGTGATCGGCCGCGAAGCCTTTTAGATGATTTCTGGGCAAATACGTGTAATAAACTTCATACAAAATGTTGTGTCACTGGAGTTCAAAATAAAACATACATACATATCCATCACGCATCTCTCCTATCGAGGTAGGCAGAGACCATCCCTCCAAATACTACGATCCAAACACACATTTTTCGCTTCATCCACATTCATCAGTTGCCTCATACCATGTATGACGTCAAAAATCTGTAAAAAAGATCTGTAAAAACCTGTGGAGAACAATAAATGATTGAGTATTGAGAAAAAATCCGTGAACAAACGACATGTGGCATTCACGCATCATTCTCGATATCCCTTAACGAAATCGAATAAAGTTTTCCGATTCGTTTATGTCATAACACAATCGTTTACAATATTAATGATAATCGAACGTGTTTGTCAACTGGTTGACCGACGCCATTGAATCAGTCGATCATATTGATATCAAGTGAGTTTTATTATCTCGGACACAGTAAATTGTCTGTTAAATTAATTAACGATGTTTTTAAAATAATTTTAAAGCTTTATTTTTAACGTCATCATTTAATTTAAAAGTAAGACTCTTGTCGTTGGAGTGTTCCCCATCTAGGCCTATCCTCTGCCAGTGCTTTAACTTCTTGATACGACATGACGTTAACTTTCCCTTTTACTTGAGTGAAGTAAGTATGTATTTTTAACGTACCCCCTTAAATCGACGGGCATGTATGAGGCGACGGCGACTGCTGAGTGTCGATGAAGCGAAAGAGGTGTGTTTGGATCATAGCAAATGGAAGAAAGTGATTTCTGCCTACCCCAATGGGAGAGAGGCGTGACGGATATGTATGTATGTATTTTTAACGTTATTTTTATTTTTGTAGGGTTCGTTGTTCTGTGTGTTATGTAAAGTAGGATCGTATTCAAATCTTTTAACCATTTACATTTTTCTTTCTGTTTTCTTATTCATTGATCCGTAAGAATCTAAAAAAATATATTTCACCCTTTGTATAAAACATGAAAGTCCTACACATACCTTTCTTCATATTTGAACAGAAAATACACAAATATTTTTTTTTACGAAATACAAAAAGAAATAAAAACTTGGAAACCGATTTATTCTAGTTCTTAATTGTTTTTGAAAAACGTAAAAATAAAAAATGGATTATCCTCCTACACTGATTTAATACCACATCAATTGAAGCTTTCAATATCTGCAAAAATCCGTTTGTTTTATAAATAAAAACCAATTCGTGTTGTTAAATAAAGAATATAATGTATTAATAATAAGAATATAAAAATAAAGAAAACAATAAATAAACGTTTACACAATAATAAAACCCAAAAAAATATTGTTTGAATAAAAAACACGTAGGTAAATCTATTTGAATAATTGATGATATCCATTAGCCAAAGCGTGTACTGGTAGGTGTTGAATTGGTATCTTGTTTTCAAAAGCGAGTTTCAAAAAAACTCAAAACTAATGCACCATTGTAAGTACTTACTTATAGCTGTGTCTGTCATAATCAAAAAAGACTTCACACTTTATGTCCACACAACTCCACACAAGTATGCTGTCCCACGTTGCGTGTGACAAGTATGCTGTCCCACGTTGCGTGTGACAATTATGCTCCATCATTTTATTTCTAAATACCAGGGGCCCAAGTCTGATTATTTATTATATTGTCAGATGAGTGTCAATGTCATTTTTTGACACATTTGGTCGCAATCACAATCACAAACTAAGCATTTCACTTCTTTGTTTCCCATTTGCTTGCCTTACTTTTTCCTGGATATTGTGGGGTCAAATTTTTATTATTTATTTATGGATAGCTGTTTTGAAATATTAATTTGATTATATGTTTCTGTGTTTATGCCTGAGATTTGTAAAACTTAAATTAAAAAGAGCAACCCTACAGAGTTTCTTGCTAGGTTCTTCTCTGGGGAAACTGCACTCTTGCGAATCTAGCATTAACTTTAAAAAATGACCCGTCTTAAGTGTTGTCAAAACCTACAGGATTAAATGATTTTCATTTCATTTCATTTCATATCAGTGTAAGCCATTGTTTAGCAGAATACCAAATGTGTCAAAAAGTGCCATTGACACTCTGCCGACACACAACTGAGGCTATTTTAAATTAGCAGACTTGGGCCTATGTTATGCATTGAGTATGTAATCTACTGTATGTTTAAAGTTTATTCAAAAAATATAAAAGTACTTACAGAATCGACAATCCGCAACAGGCTTCGTCAAAATAAACCTAAGAAACAACAAAATAAATCAGCAACAGGCTTCGTCAAAAATATAGTTAATAACAAGGAAAGTATCAGCAACAAGCATCGTCAAACATCGTCAATTGAGTATGTTGTATTTACGTGTTACAATTCTGTCCCTAGCTTAAACCTCACACACACACACATTGTCACATCCCCAAAAACTTATTCTTAACAACAAAAAGTCCAGTAACTAAGACTTGAGTTTCAAATTCACTGCTCATCCAGTCCCTAGGGTAAAGTTAGGATGCCTATAAAATACCCCATAGATATTGTTAGCAACTCAGCGGTAATGCGACCTCCGTCGTATTTGTCTATGTTTTTTTACTATTTTTACTTTAACTTTTTTGACATTACATTTGTTATGAAAATATTTGTCCGCCATCGGGTTCTGTTTTAGTTATTTTGCTCGTTGGCCGATTAAATAGTATTTTAAAGTTTTCTACAAGCATTTAGTTTCATTTACAGTCCACTTATCACCGCCTGTAGCTATCAGATATCTTACACGTCGTAAAGTTATAGGTAAACTGGAGTTTATGGATTAGTCTGTCCGACCCTCCGACTGACAGTCCGACCGTCCGACAGAAAGTCCGTCTGATCGTCTGACATAAATTCCTACTGACGGTCCCACCGACCGTCCGACAGAAAGTTCATCTGACAGTCTGACTGTCCGATAGAAAGTCTGTCCGACCGTTCGACAGGAAATCTATCTGACCAGACCCACGGTTCGACCGACAATTCATCTGACAGAAAGTTCGTCTGACAGTCCGACGGTCCGAAAGAAAGTCCGTCCGTCTGTAACATCTACAAAAACTTACTCTTAATAACAAAAAGTCCAGTAACTAAGACTTGACATTCAAAATTCACTGCTCATCTAGTCCCTAGGGTAAAGTTAGGATGCCTATAAAATACCCCATAGGTACCTTACACATCGTAAATTTATAGGTAAAGTGAAGTTTTTGGGTTACAATATTCTATTCGAGTTCCAAAAGTATTTTGAATTGATGTTATAATAATGTAAATGCGTAAAATGTAGATTATTATGTTTTACTCTAAGACCAAGAACACACGGTGAAACGCAACTGCAACGCAACTGAAACTGCTAGTTACTTTTGAGTTGCATCGAAGTTTCTGCAATAAATGCGAACAAAGTCGTGGGCAGTCTCTAGTCTGTTTAAAAAACTGAACTTTCTACAAGAAACATCTTTATGAGAAAGATATTATAGTGCATTTTTGGTACTCTAAAGATAAATGGCATCGAACATATTTGTATGGAGCCTTATAGTGAATGAAAGAACTTTGAAAATTGTTACATGTGAACATTTTCAAAGTTCTATATCTCCGAAAGTATATCACTTTCGACATTTGTCCAAAATACTATCGTTCTATAATATTTTTCTCTATCGATTGACGTTAGTTTCATTAATGGCCGCCGACTTTTTTTTCTCCATACTAGCTCGAATAGGGGATGTGTAGTGTTAGACCCAGAACACACGGTGAAACGCAACTGCAACGCAACTGAAACGGCTGGGTACACGACGCAACTGAAACGAAACGTTTCAAACTAGTTGCGATATACACGACGCAACTGAAACGAATCGTTTCAAACTAGTTGCGTCGTGTGTTGTTTTCTAAAGAAGTCTATAGCAGAAACTTCGATGCAACTCAAAAGTTTCAGTTGCGTTGCAGTTGCGTTTCACCGTGTGTTTTGGCGCTAATTGATACCGAAAATTGTTACTGTGCCTATGCCAATTAGGTTGGATACTCTTTACTCATGACTCCTAAGCCCTCTAGACTATCTTATAACACATATTTACTTACTTACCATTTCAAACAATTCTCAACTCAATATTTACTTCACATAAGTACCGAAGTTTGATCCACGAATAGTTGAAAGCTGCCATTTGTGTACAGAGATCACCGAAGCGCATTATGCATCAACACGATCGCTGAAGCACCGTGAATTGGTTTACATTGGTCTTAAGACGGGACTTGTTTGGTGGGGTGTACGTTTGTTTTGTAGAAGATTGATCTCTGTATCTAATCTATTAACTATTAAAAAAATATAAATATCTATGAAAAGGTGGCGAGATGAACTGGATACCTTCACAAACGACTGGGCAGAGGCGGCTCAGGATAGAGAATCATGGAGAAGGAGGAGAGAGGCCTTTGCCCAGCAGTGGGACAACAACGGCTAGATAAGATAAGATAAGAAATATCTATTAAGAACTTTAAGTACCCGTTTTACCCCTTACAGATAAAATTTAACTGCCAGATAAATCTATGTCTATTTCATAAAATATGACGTTTTGGACTTCGACAGAGACAGGTATAACAAACTCAAACTCAAAATAATTTACTGCAGTTAACTTATACAGGGTGTAACAGAAAGGGGGTATAATGCCGAAACACAGCGATAGTCCTCATGAAACTGAACAACTTTCCCCAAGGACCATAGGTCGTAACTCGAAAAAAAATTTTGGATCGACCATACTTACTCGATCAGCTGATCGGACATTTTGTATGGGGAGGGGAGGCAACATGTTTTTTTCGAGTTACGACCCATGTTCCTTGGGGAAAGTTCTTCAGTTTCATGAGGACTGTCTCTGTGTTTCGGCTTTATACCCCCTTTCTGTTACACCCAGTATAGTACAAGTATGGTACATGAAGGTACATGAAACCCCGTTGGGGCACAGCAATATAAGAGGGCTATTTAAACTTACGACCTGTTTTAGCACTTAAAGATAAAACTTAACTGACAGATAAACGTATGTCTATTTCATAAAACATGACGTTTAAGACAGACAGGTTTAAAACATTTGTCAGATAAATTTTATCTGTAATATTGTAACGGGCCGTTAAGGTTATTGGTATACTTACATGCCAAATAAGGACACTGAAAGAAACCGAAAAGACGTTGTCCTTTTCTTACACTTACATCTCTGTCTAAAGTTTGAATGTGATAAAGACAGTATAGTAACGCGATAATGGGCATGATGACTAAAAACATTTTTTAGTCCATCACACAGATTATTTCAAAATATTCGACACGTATTTTTTCTTTTTTCTCTTAAACTAAAAATGACACAGATACACTGGGTTAAAGTTGCTCATGACGTCACACCTTAGTACGATTTTTACGTAGGAGTGACGTCAATACCCCCGTAACTTTGATGCTGTGTATCTTTGTATTTATGTATGTATTTGATCAGGTAAAAAACGTGTTTTAAATATTTTTTAATAGCCTAAAAGACGGACTAATTATATTTTGAATTTTCGAATGTAGTCATCATCCCCATTGTTACAGTCTTCTTAGTTATATTCAAAGTTCTGTAGAATTTCAAATAAATTGAATATTCTTGGAAAGTTAATTGAAAACACAGTAAAAGGCAAAGACTGATAAATAACACAGATTTACTTTTATAAAGAAATTATTAATTTTCAGATTTCATCAGCAAACAAAATGGATTCCAAGAATTTCAGGGTGTCACCTTTTGCGTTTTGCTGTCAGTTTTATTTGTAAAAAAATAAATACGACTGTTCAATCCGACACAAAAAAAAATGAATTCTGTATTTCCAATAACATAACTATATTTTTGCGTATTGTTACATACATACATATCTATCACGTTTCTTTCCCATCTTGTTAAGCCCACTTTTCTCTAATAACTACGATCAATACATAATGTTTGTTTAGTCCATCACATAGATTATTTTAAAATATTCGACACGTACTTTTTCTTTTTTTCTCTTAAATTAACATGACAAAGATACACTGGGTTAAAGTTGCTCGTGACGTCACGCCTAAGTAAGATTTTTACCTAGGAGTGACGTCAATACCCCTCACTCCGTAACTTTGATGCTCTGTATCTTTGTATTCATTTATGTATTTGATCAGGTAAAAATGTGTTTCAAATAATTTTTAATAGCTTAAAAGACGGACTAATTATTTTTTAAATTTTTGAATGTAGTCATCATTTCTATTATTCAGCTAGTAAAATTATCCAAAGGCCTAAGTTTGCTAATTTAAAATAGCCTCAGTTGTGTGACTATTGAGTGTCAATGGCATATTTAACACATTTGATATTCTGCTGGCTCACAGGCAGACCAACTTATATGTGAAATGAACGGCGGCGCTAGTAGTAATTGTATTTCTATCAATCGCAGCAGTTCTGAAATTTGATATTTCCGTATTAGTGGCCGTAGTTCCAGTAACGGCCGTTTCACAGATAACTTGGTAGCACTGTACACTAATTGCGACAAAATGTGTCAAAAAATGACATTGACACTTTCATTGATACTCTGCTGACACACAGCTGAGAATATAATAAATTACCCGACTTGGGCCCCAGATAATGAGATCTAGGCTACATTATTTATACATTTTTTTTACACGCTTTACATTAGCTTCACTTGTAAGTAACTATGTATGTAAACAAATCTTGGAATCTTAATTTGACCCACTTCCCGGTCTTCGAATAGGATGAAATTTTGCACACGCTTTGAGTTCTGATCACAATACAATAATATGGTACTTTCGAACTGATCTGATGATGGAGCATGTTAAGTACGAGCTAAAGCGTGTTTTAGTTTTTTAAACTACCTATTATTATTTTTTTTAGTTCAAACTAGCTTAAAAACAAAAGACAGCGCTAGGTAAGTAGTAAATCGCGATAAAAAATCTCTTTTCTTTTATTTATTACCCTTCACTTGGGTAACGGTGTAAGGGTAAGCTGTTACCCTTACCCCACGTCAAGGAAGTAACTCGTCTGGTGCGAGCGAACGATATTTTATGCACTAGTTTGTTTTCTCAGTTTCTGTTTCCATATAGGAAGGTACACACTATGAATTGTACGTGGTTTTGAGCTAATAACGAAATATTCAATGGTTGTATGTAGATTACAACAAATATTAAAACTACATACATAAGAAATAAAAATAAATATTTAAAGTGAGAGGAATTTTTCGCAAAACTGACCAGCACCCCTAGACAAGTGGCTGTCTAAAAACGTATACGCTCATCGAATAGAATAAAAAATGTATGAAATTGACATTAGCTCACGAAATGATTTCATAGCAAGCGTAACGATTAGAAAATTCGTAGACAAGTGTCAATTAATTTTCTATTCGATCAAACAAAACGCATAGCCGTACGCTGTCCTCAGCCAAGTGGCACTTTTGACAACCCAAAACGCTCCGTGAGCGTTTTCTTTGTACGCTAGGTAGGCGAACGCCAACACCTCGTAGAATTCGCTACAAAATGGCGATTTGTATAAGCAGCTGATGGACATTCGTGTTATTTGTGATCGAATTCATTGATTTTTTTGTTAAAATGCATACGTTAAGATTATTGTGGGCTGCTCATAATGAAGAAGTGTGGCTCAGGCGTCAAAGAAGAAACGATTTTCGTCGTTGCTTGGAGAGAATTGCGGAGATGCCAGAGTTATTATTCAGGGAGCAATTTAGGTTAAATAAAAGTACATTTAGAAGACTTTGCATCGACCTAAGAACTTGCACTTCATTAAGAGGAACTCAATATTCGCGCCGCACACTTATTTGACAATTGATTTGACGTCTGCCGTCGAAGCGCTCGAACGCAACCATAGACAATTTTCGTTTTTTATCGTCTGAACGAATAGAATGAGCGTTAGCGTAGTTCGTGTAATCTTGGCTACCAATCTAATAACGTTATCGTTGTAGCGTTAACGTTTTTAGAATTAGAAATGTTACGAAGCGTTTGCCACTTGTCTAGGGGTGCAGTTCGCATGGTTAGTAGTGAACCTATGCCAAGCCGTTGGTCTTGGGTTCGATTCCCACTGGAGACAAACATTAAACAGAGATGTAAACCTATCTTAAGTCTGGTATTTTATGTGCAGGTATAACATGTTAGTATTTCTGATATTAATATTACAATTTATTATAATTATAAGATAGTTAGGCTTTACTTCACATGACAGTGACAGAATCCATAATGGCAGTTGCAATTTATAAAAAAACACAACTGAAACTGCTAGTTACTTTTGAGCTGCATCGAAGTTTCTGCTATAGACTCCTTTAGAAAACCACACACAATGCAACTAATCTGAAACGTTTCAAACTATTTTTTTTTTCAAACTATTTCAAACTTCGATGCAACTCAAAAGTAACTAGCAGTTTCAGTTGCGTTGCAGTTGCGTTTCACCGTGTGTTCTGGGTCTTACATTTACGCAAAGCTAGCGCGAGAGAATCATTATGTTTTTTCCGTTGCCCGCACCGTTTCACTAGGTTTGAACAATCCACTCTTTTATTCCAGTATAATACGAATATTTCCGTTTGTATATGAACTTATTTATAGCTACTGAAATAAACAAACTTTTTAATTTGGTTACATTGTGCGTAATAGCACTATGCAAGCTAAATTAAATACAGCCAGAGACTATACTTTTTTTTCATATAGCTTTACGCTGGGCAAAGGCCTCCCCCGCATGCCTGGCCTTTGCCCAGCAGTGGGACACATTAGACTAATAAAAAAAGCTTTACGCTGGATAAGTCAAAGTCAAAGTCAAAAATATATTTATTTCATAGGCACAAAAAATGCTCTTGAAACCGTTACATTATTATATAGGTATTTTTTTTAAAGCTAGCGCTAGATTCGCAAGGTGCAATTTAGAACAGAGAAGAACCTAGCAAGAAACTGTGTGAGGTTGCTCTTTTCAAATAAAGTTTTACAATTCTTATAAACAGTTACACAGGTATAAAGGTACATATTCTCATTATTATAATTATTGTCCCTAAAGTTGATTTTGATCCTGCAGCATTCAAAGAAACCACAAGGTGTAAATTAAATAGCTAAAAAGTAAAGATAGGTTGAGACCGCATAACATGACCAGCCGCCACAGCAGCACCTTCACACAGGCCTCAACGCATGTGCCAGCCATCAACCCCTTCCACGATAAATGACAGAAGTAGCTCGTGACCGAAAATCATGGCGGATGAAGAGAGAGACCTTTTCCCAACAGTAGGACACTCATTAGATTAGATTGGATAGGTTATCCGCTTATGTACTTTTCTAAGGTGAGCAAAGATATCTACATACTGGTTGCCGCTCGACAGCCAAAGACGTAGAGGTCGGCCTAAAAGGAGATGACGCGACGATCTGGATGCATACTTTGCAAACTTTGCAAAACTGGCCAGAAGTTATAAAGCACAGGAACTAAATAGTTACTACAAGTTACCGGAGATAGGAAAACATGGAAGAATGCGGGGGAGGCCTTTTGCCCAGCAGTGGGACACAATAGATTAGTAAAAAGAAAATGTACTTCTTAAAATAATCTATTACGTATTGCGACCATCTTCTTATCACAATAACAATTCAAAATTTAAGCTACAAATTTAACTGAGCATTAACTTAAAGCACTTTCGTGCAACGGGAATAAAGTAATGAATACCAGCAATATTTCCATCACCATCCAATTACAATATTGAAATATCCAGTAGGATTTCCACGAAATTACAGAATAGATGACCGAGCTAAAGCTAATGTCAATAGAATCAATTAACATCAAATACTGGTGGAATTACTCTGATGTAATTCAAACAAACTATTTCGACTACATTCTAATTTGTAGAGGTTTGAAATATTTAGTATTTACCGGTAATGTTGGCCAAACATGCGATTATGAGGAGAATGTGGATGAAGCGAAAGAGGTATGTTTTGATCGAAGCAAGGAGTTAAGGCCTAGCTACACATTCTAAAGAAGTTTTCTAAAGAAGTCTATAGCAGAAACTTCGATGCAACTCAAAAGTAACTAGCAGTTTCAGTTGCGTTTGACTGTGTGTTCTGGGTCTTACTAATCATAATTTTAAGAAGGTTTAAACTAAATCCTTTAAGCACTATTTCCTCTAGCAATTCTCCCCTACAAACTTAAACTCAAACAGTTAATTTAAACAAAGAAGCAAACACTACAAAATACCCAGCACTATACAAAACAGAGAGTAAAGTCCAGCACAAAATGCATACACAAACAAAAATGCATAAACAAAGGCGGTAAGTGAGCAGGAAAATGCAATTTAAATACAGGAATGTGCAACTTAAGAAATATTCACTGTTGGAGACCTAGCCAATTGTGTCTGAGTGTATAATCCAACAGGCCAGCGCTTAATGGGCCCATTTAATTTTCTCCCAGCAGCACCAAAGCAATGAACATCCAGGGATGTAGTTAGGGTCTTTTTGGACCTTAAAGGTATCTACACACCAAAGCCGCCGGCTTTTTTGACAGCTGCTATTCATATGGCTTTATGTCATGCTATTCGTATGTAGCTTTGGTGTGTAGATAGCATAAAAATTGAGCTGATTTAAAAAGACTGTCAGTAAACTGTTCAGAGCTTTACGTATAAGATGCTGAACTGACGAAACAGTTTTGTGTTTAATGTGAAAAATAGCAATCACGCTAAATAATTCTCCGGTTATAATTATTACGATTTCATATTAAATTTTGTAGTAGAGATGTCAATTTCCAATCAGACAGTGTTGGCCGGTGATGGAAAATTGTTTGCAATGGTCATTCTGCCCGCATTCATGATTCAATGAGTTAACGTATTTAGTGCATTTAGGGATCAGTATACCAAACCACGGTTTGCTTTGGTTCTGGAACTAGTAATAGCGTAACTGATCAGAATTCTCCCTACCGTCATCTGTAACATGTGTCACATGTCAAGATAAACACTTTATAATGTAAGGCGCAACCTTTCAAACATCACCTACATTTGAGGCCCTTCTTCATAAGGGCCACGTCCTAAATCCACCCCTGTCCCCGTGGATGTTTTTTGGAAAGACTGCCAAGTAAGTGGCCATGCCAAAACGTTATCATGTTCACTTAAAGATTCGGGCGAGTTTGGTTAAATTGCTGTGTGCGTTGAAATGAAAAATAAAATGGCTTGTTTTTGCTGTTTTTTGCTGCCATTTTAAAGAGCGCTGTTGGTAAATGATCCGAGGGATTAATATGTTGGGAACGTTTTGATGTTTTAGAGTAATTAGGGTTGATATAGAGATAGATCTCTCTTATCATGTGATTGACGTCCGATGAGTACATACATATCCGTCACGCCTCTCTCCCATTGGGGGTAGGCAGAGACCATTTCCTTCCACTTGCTACGATCCAAACATACCTCTTTCGCTTCATCCACATTCATCAGTCGCCTCATACATGCACGTCGATTTAGGGTACTCTTGATTTGACCGACAAGTACATACGTTTAACGTTCTTGTGTATTGTATCCGAGTTTTTATCATTTCCGTCAAAACGGACAAAATGTCGAGGCTACACATACTCGCATATCTGTCACGTCTCTCTCCCATTGGGGTAGGCAGCGACCACTGCCTTCCACTTGCTACGATCCAAACTTACTTCTTAAGTCGATTTAGTACGAGGTAAATTATTTACTAATTAATTTTATTATTATGCTATCTACACACCAAAGCCGCCGGCATGCCGCTGGGCTAGGCCGGCGGCTTTACGAATAGCAGCTGTCAAAAGAGTCGGTGGCTATGTTGTGTAGATACCATTAGGCACTCCTACATTCAGTTAACAAGGTTCTGTAACGTATTTAAATCATCTACAAAGATGACTTGGAACAAAACAGTTTTTAAAAAGTTAAGGGAATATTATAGAAAATGTGAATTTTTCTCTTATTCTTTTTCGTAACAGAGTAGCATTTTGTGTTACCAAATAAAATCCACAATGTTACCAAAAAGAGCGACAATTAATAATCTCTCCATAATTAATTAAAGTACAATAGGGTGACAATAGAGTTGACGTGAATGCGTGTCAAGTTTGTACAGTCGAGTCTCGTGGCTTCATTAGTACAGTGAAATATGAATTAATTTCTTCATCGCCGGCTACACATATGGGGGCTAGAGGTGGAAAAGTATCGATAGATTTGGTAATGTCGATATCGATATTGTGTTTTTTTGGCTAGGTATGTAATCAAGACTGAAAGTAAGGACTAGATGATATTTAGTTTTTTTTTTTATGGGCTCCAAACCATTGCGCTCGCATGAATGTTTTATGAATGAATATAAATATCTCCTCATTTACATTAAGTATATGAGTCCAGTTTCTATGGGCCATGATACTTATATGGAATCTTATAATAATATTATAAACCCTACAAACTTTACCAATTTTAAAATACCTTGTTTTTCGTTTTATTTTTATACAAAAAAACATCTTTATCAGCTTTTTTATCAGCTTATTTAATCAGCACCCAAACCACATTTTACTGTACCCTGAAATCCAATCATCGATATCGATAAAAACACTCTCTCGGCATCCCAACTCAATTTTAATTGTAAATTCTGTTGAGAAAAGCATTAGTATTTAATTAAAAGTTGCCTCACACGTCGCCGGCTGAGTTCGCGGTACTGCGGCGGTTTCATACAATTTCCACTCTGTTATTTATTATGTCCTCGTTTCCTTTTCATTTACCTAGTAATTTCTTCGCTCTTTTATTCTTGAGAAATGATTCTTGTGCTTTTAGAATTATGCAACTATTAATATTAAGAAAACACTAAAATAATATCAATTTATTTCAATACAACACTTCAAGGTACAAAACAATACAAAAAATCTGGTCACCCTTAACAAAATGGTTTTATAAAAGAAAATAATATTCAGAAAGATATTGCTACCTAGAAATAAGGTCGCCTATTGCTACTTCTTTGTCTATATTGTATTTTATGTATAAATAAATGTGACAAAATACCTATAGTACAGCAAAACCAATCAATTTACTTGTTAAACGAACTAGACATCGCTCAACGATCAACGATTCCTTATAAAATCACACCACAAAACAGGTACCTACAATCAAGTAAAAAAAGAAAATGATTTCACTCCCCGCCGACGAAGAATAAAAAGGGAATGAAAAGAAAATTATAAAAAGGGCAAAAATTAACAATTCAAGCGGCGTCTAATCCGATCATTGGAACATTATTTTCTCATTCAACGGAATTGGGAATTGGGCACCGGACTAGGGTATTCCTGTTACATTTAGACCATTTGGAATCTTAGTAGTCTTCTATAGTTAATTTGGAATTTTAATAGTATAGCAGAGGCCCCCAAGTCTGCTTAAAAATAGCCTCAGTTGTGTGTCGGCAGAGTTTCATTGGTATTTTTTTGACACATTTGGTATTCTGCCAAACAGTGACTTACATTGATTGTGGCCAAATGTGTCAAAAAATGACATTAACACTCTCATTGAAACTCTGCCGACACACAACTTAGAATATTGTGAATTTACAGACTTGGGACCTAAGCTTGGGGCTCAGCTCTTTACAGATATACAATTTGAAATATGCACCTAATCACACACCAATCTAAATTACATAAAAAATCATGCAAAGAATCATACCTACTTAACTTAAAATCCAAACTCTACCACTCAAGAATAAACCTCAAAAGAAAAAGGGACCTTGTGGGAAATTTTAAAAAGATCAATGCCTAATAATCCAATATCGAATGAATTGGCTGTAAATTCGAGTGGGACGTGGCTTGCATTGCGATTCAAACGCTCAAAGAACACTGCCGAAGAAAGCTTTCGCTCTGAAAACATAGAGCAGTGTGGCTACAGAGACTACACTAATAAAAAATCAACCCAACAGAGTTTCTTGCTAGATTCTTCTCTGGGGAAAACTGCACTCTTGCAAATCTAGCATTAACTTTAAAAAATTACCCGTCTTTTGTGATGTCAAACTCATCCTACAAAATTCAATAAATTTTCATTTCATTTCATACATACATAGGTACCTATCCGTCACCTTTTTCCCATCGGGATCGGCAGAGATCACTTTCCTCCACCTGTTATGATCCAAACACACTAATAAATTCGTTTAATTTACAAAGGTATTGGTCAGCGTAAGTGGGGATAGCGCGGCAAGATGCATACTTAGCAAACTGACCAAAAGTTTCCGGAGATAGGAGAAAAATTTAATGATGCGGGAGGCCTTTGCCCAGCAGAGTGAGACAACAGGCTAAAAAATGACAGTTAAATAAAAGATATAAAAATAATAAATGAAATAGACGTTTTTTGCTAGGTTCTTCTCTCGGGAAAACTGCCCTCTTGCGAATTAAATTCAAATTTAAAAAATGACCCGTCCTAAGTGTTGTCAAACCAAACCTACAACAGGATTAAATAAATTTTCATTTTCACGTTTTCTTATCGTATCTTGCCCCTGAGTCCCACTACTTGGCAAAGACCTGTTACTGGTTAGCTCAAAAATTTAATCGAATTATAAATATAGGAATATTCAAAACCTTGAATAACTTCAAAAAAAATCTGTCTCTGTTTCCTCCCTAACCTGTCCACGTAGCATCTCAGTATGCGGACAGAGAAGGCAAAACGCCAATCTCAATCGCACGGGCGCAGTCGCGGGGCAGAGCTACTCGCAGCTTGTCCAAAAAGCGACAAGTGGCTTATAGCTGTTGGAAGACCTGTGATTTATTTTTCTGTAGGTATAAATAATAGAATGTACATTTTATTTGGGTACATATATGTGTATCATCTCCTATTCCTAGAATAATTTCAGGCTTCCAATGTTATTTAAGCCTCCTTCGCTTAATACACATTCATCAGTTGCATTCATACATGCACGTCGGTTTATTCATTCATTCATTTATTTAAGAGCCAAGTCGTGTAAAAAGAGAAAATTAGCGTCGTCGTGTCGTATCAGGAAGTCAAATTGCTGGCAAAAGATGGCGTTTGCTCCACCGACGTCGGTTTATACCAAACACAATTGATTAGTATATCTTAAACATAATTGTAGATAAAAAATAGATATTGATAAAATGTAATAAACCTGTTTAACTTTGTAACTTAAAAAGAAAGTGAGATTTCCATGCAATTATCGAAAAACTATTTTTTTTTTTTCAAAAATAGAGAATCATGGCGTTAGAAATACTTACATTACCCATTTATTTAGACAGGCCAGTTAGCGTAGTCGGTAGTGAGTCTGCCTCATACGCACGGGTCGCGGGTTCAATCCCCGCCGGTTACAAACATTTGTGTGATGAGCATAAATATTTGTTCCGTGTCTGGGTGTTATATATTTATCTATGTATGTTTATCAGTCCCTGATACCCATAGTACAGGATTTACCTAGTTTGGGGTCAGATGACCGTGTGTAAAATGTCCCCCAATATTTATTTATTTATCTTCAAAAAGTAACAACGTTGTTGAAGCGCTACGAAGTCTTTAAACAATGCACATTAGAGTGTTCTCACATTTAAAACTTTACAGATAAATTGCTCAGACTTCAATTAAGCACTAGATATAGACTAGTGCTTGTCCCCAGACTGCGTTTACAAATTACACTCTACAAAACTTGTGACGAGACGGAATTGTACGACATTTTGCAGTTTATTGCACGGATTTAGATTTATGGATGTGATAAAGACTAAATAGGATTTCTTATAAGATTCATGCATGTGTTCAATATTTTATTTTTTATTTTTCTTTATTAGGGACCACAAACAGTTATACAATGACATGTTACATGAAAAAGCATTAAACATTCTACTTATTACTTATTGTATAACCAGCACCGTAATCCACAAGTTACTATAGTGTACAAAACAAAGGTGTGATTGATACTTATGTGTAATATTTAGGTACTACGATAGTGATAAGTTTGTAACAAACCAAAAAGTATATAAATAAGGTATAAAACCTTAGGTAACATTTAAATTACGTAATCAAATTATATCTTGCACATTTGGATTCTGAGAAAATATTTTAACAGCTTCATTTTTGTAAGAGTTTTTACTTAGTGTAAATGGGTCGAGCTCATATAGGTAATCATTGTATATTTTTGCCAGTCTATAAAGAGGGTCACGTTCACCAGCGTTAGTCCTAATAGAATTAAGATGAAATAATAATAACTTAGTTAAAAATAACTTAGTAAAAAAGGATATTATAAAATTAAAGATTATCTAGATGGCTCAAATCCATGGGATTGACCTGCTCTTCTGTCAAGCTGTCTCTATTTAGCAATTTGAAAAGAGCAACCCAACAGAGTTCCTTGCTAGACTCTTGTCTGGGGAAAACTGCACTCTTGCGAATCTAGCATTAACTTTAAAAAATTACCTTATGTGATGTGAATGTCGTATGTGATGTCAAACTCGTCTTACAAGATTAAATAAATTTTAATTTCATTTTATATAGGTACTAAGGTTTTGGCACGTGCGATTGGGAATCGTCTACAATTCAACGATTGATATATGAGAGGTAGGTCCATGATTTTGACGCGGTTTCATATCATTCACATTTGAAAGCAACTGAAAGTGCAACCGTAAGGCCCAGAATACACGATGAAACGCAACTGCAACGCAACTGAAACTGCTAGTTACTTTTGAGTTGCATCGAAGTTTCTTTAGAAACTGATACACGACGCAACTAATTTGAAACTTTTCGTTTCAGTTGCGTAGTGTTGGTTTTCTAAAGGCGTATATAGCGGAAACTTAGATGTAACTCAAAAGTAACTAGCAGTTTCAGTTGCGTTCACCGTGTGTTCTGGGCCTATATTGGAGTGTTTAGGTACTCTTAAAATTTTTAAATCCAAGGAACATTGATCATGAACGCGTGAAACGATGATCGGTCCGACTTGATCGCGGATCGCTAGAGGCTTTAAGATCTGAATATCTCACACAAAAAAAAGAAAAATATTACTCTATATTGAATCCCACATCCGTAACCCATCTAGCACTTTAAGCGCTGAATCCCCCGGAATAGAACAAACCCGCTGGACGCATTATAAAGTTTGCAGCATTACAGCGAACTCCGACCGCTTTTTTGGAACGGATAAAAGTGTTGGGGCTCGCTACATTTGCATCAGAATGGAGTTTTAAGTGTTTTTACCAACGGACAATTGTATTTGGGTGAAAGTTTTTTGATAAATACAATATACTGACCTGGGTTTAGCTTATACAGAATGAATATGTACCTTACTGTTATAGTTTTAAGTTTTATCTGTGTCTCTTTGTGCGCAATAAGGCTCGGCGCTAACAAACCCCCGACCACAGCCACCGGTGACCTGCGACTGCGACCTAACACGCTTTTTCATATGAATTGTATAGCGGCTCCGCACACGTGTAGCCGGTAGCGGCGACTTGCTACAGTAGTGCTCGCTCGCTCACTCGCACGCTCGCTTGATACTTGCTCGTTTCTGACATAATGGCGGTAGCGCGCGACAGCCACTTTCTGTAGCCCGTTTGCGCCGATATTTAAGTATTTCTATCTATCTTACTGGTGAATATCAAGGGATGCAATTTTCCCATGAATTTTGATTTTCTATTATAATAAATGTTTATTTCCAAAAAGGTTACTTGTATTGCAAAGACCAGAGGCCGACTTGGGCCCTAATAGTAAGTTCAAGTATTAAGAACTAAATACGCTTAGGCATTAGCTGTTTTTAAACGCTTCTGCAGGTGGACGTGGTATGAAAAAAAAATGTAGCAAGATTACTGCGCTAAGCGTTTAGTACTCGTAGAAGGGTCAATTCAACGTCATGGAAGACTCTGGATATTGGATAACTTAAATTGATCACCAACCTCATCGGAATAGACTTTAATCTAGTTTAACGTACCACCTTTCCAAAAACACAAAATATAACCAAAACACCAATTTTAATACCCAAACGATAGCTGATTAGATTCCAAAGGAAAATATATTCCACATTGAACATCGGCAACATTACGAAAACCTTTGATGTCCCAACCCGCGTCAATATATAAAGCCGAAACGGTACAAAAGATCAAATGGACATAGAGACGGTAATGCCGAATAATTTTTGGCTAGCTACCGATGGTCCGATGGCCCATACTGAATTCCAATAAGGTTTTTGATTGGGGAAATTGGCTGCTGAATTTCGTGTACCTTTGCCTTGGAATCGTTAAAAGTATGGAGAGATTCGGTGGAATTCGACTTGTTGCCTAGCGTAGAGGTTTTAGTGAGGAAAAACTCAATTAACAAAAAAATCAATCGACAAATATTCTTTACGTCTGCACCGCTGAATTTCGTGTCAGTATGACGTCATTCGCTTTGAATGCTTGCTGTTATTCAACGGCACGTTTTATCAATTGCTTAGGTAAATTCCTACTAGATTACCTAAGTACTTAAATTAACTCTTACTCAATATTTAACGTCGTTATACGCTTTGAGAAGGTGCCATACCGTCTGGATCTGCGTGCGTGGTCTGGCGCAAAATGGCTACTTTTTTGTACGGAATTTCTTATCGTTTGACATGTCATCTACCAAGAAAACTATGAAAAACTTGCGCCAACCTTGGCACGCTGTCATAAACTCATTTGTATATGAAAAAAAAATGTGGCACCTCCTTATGTTATACAAGTAAGATTTGTAATACGTAACTATTGATAACTAACCAAGTTTCAATAAGTTAGATTTTTCTTCTAACTGGAACCCGAAGTTATGCTTATTAACTTTATTAATTTTGTTACAAATCAATAATAAAAATGCCTATAGAAACCAATTACTGAAAAACAATAAATCAGGAAACCCATCCACGTTATTAAAATTAAACGAATCCCACAAATTTAACACATAACGTATGCTAATGATCAGTTAATATTAATTATTAAATTTAACGAGCTAAAGTAATAAATTTCAATGGATATTAATTAAAGACGACATGTCAGGAGTGTTTAACTTATCTTTTCCTTAAACAATTTGAAGTTAATTAGTGGGATAATTAATTAATATTAAATTCTGTTTCGGCACGATTCGCGACCTTGTGTCAAGACAATTAAGCAGACTTAACTTTGACTTTGTAAATCATTTTGTTTTGCAGCATTGTTTGTTGCTTGAATTTTCAATTTTTTTTCAACTGATTGAAATTCTCAGCTATTGAGATTGTGAGCAAAAAGTTTCAATACAGTTTCCAATAAAAATAATAATTCTAGTATCTGTTTACATATTGGTAACTAGGTCCTACATTCGCGAATGCTAGATTCGTGAGGTAGCAGCTTTCGCCGGAAAATAAAAGAAACTCCGTTGATTTTCAATTTCTTTTTAAATGCTAGCAAATGGTGAAGGTGTAAAGTCGAATAGCATATAAAACACCCTTCTAAAGTGTATTTCATATATATCCACGCACGCAGCCTCAAAATTGTTTTGATATCTCAGTAATTGCAAGTCACTTAAACAATTCGTTAGTCACACATAGAGCTTATAAAGTGCAGAGTTGGCTTTTGTGTTGTTTTAATAAACACTCGTGGCCGTGTTTGCCGCGGGACCATTAAAATGCTAATTATTTGCAGACAAGTCAAAACCCAACGCGAAATTCAAATGTTGTTCAACGATAAGTCTGAATAATGACTTATTGTTCAAACAATCATAAATTGCTTGAGTTAAGAAAGGGTTTTTGGGGGAAACCGTGCGTTTTCTGATTTGTTTAGACTTTTTGATATATCCTTTTCGACATGACGGATGTTTTTGTGGATGATGATTACATTTAAAACGGCCACATCACAAGTAGGTACCTATATTCTTAGTGGCCTTTTGGTAGCTTTGAAAAAAGAATTGCTGATTTCAAAACACGTTTTTTATTTATAACCTAATTCACATGAAACATAAAAAATCCTCCAAAAATTAAACTAGAATCATTTTTATTATTTATTCTGCACACTTTTAAAGTTTATTTCATCTGTACTATTGAATTCGTTGGAACTATTGTATTCTAAACATTTTTTACATTAAAACAGCGGCATCATAGAAAAAACACTTCACTTTTTTCAAGAATAAATTAAAGATCTGTCTAAACATTAGTAGCCCAACTCTCGGAAAGTAAACGTTTTTAGAAGCGCTAACAAAATCACTTTATTTTCTGAGCAAATTACGCGTTTTATTAATTAAGCTGACTTCGTACATTGTAGAGCTACGCAAACTAGAGCCGGCGTCATTTTAATCGTTCTGATGAGAGTTTTATGTTTAAAGGACAATCTGGGTAAGTAAATTGATTTGAAATAAATTGAGGTTAAAGTGAATTACCCTAAGACCCAGAATACACGGTGAAACGCAACTGCAACGCAACTGAAACTGCTAGTTACTTTGGAGTTGCATAGAAGTTTCTGCTATAGACTTCCACAGAAAACAACACACGACGCAACTAGTTTGAAACGTTTCGTTTCAGTTGCGTCGTGTGTGGTTTTCTAAAGAAGCAGTTTCAGTTGAAGAAACTTCGATGCAACACAAAAGTTTCAGTTGCGTTGCAGTTGCGTTTCACAGTGTTTTTTGGCGCTAAACCGACGGGCATGTAAGAGGCGACCGATGAATGTGGATGAAGCGAAAAAAGTGTGTTTGGAACAGGAAAATTAATGTACATATAGAGAAACACTCGACCTATAAATATACAAAAAAAATGGCGATATGAGAACCACCTCCTTTTTACAGGGGCCTAAGTCTGCTAATTTAAAGTAGCCTCAGTTGTGTGTCGAGCGAGTCGGCAGAGTGTCAATGGCATTTTTTGACATATTTTGGTATTAACAATGGCTTACACTGATTGCGACCAAATGTGTCAAAAAATGACATTGACACTCTGCCGACACACAACTGAAAACATTGTAAATTAGCAGACTTGGGCCCCAGGTTTAGTTGTTTTTAATTTGAAATCGGTTAAAAATATCATTGGAGGTCGCAGATGAAAGTGAACTTGAAATTACCTCATCCATACTAATATTATAAATGCGAAAGTAACTCTGTCTGTCTGTTACGCTTTCACGCCTAAACTACTGAACCGATTTCAATGAAATTTGGTAGAGAGGTTGTCTAGACCTTGAGAAAGGACATAGGCTATATTTTGTCGCGAAAAAAGGCTTAAGGGTGGTAATAAGGGATGAAAGTTAGTATGGGAGATCGTCATTATTCAAAGATAAAACCATGAAACTTTATATTTAGGCACTTAATACTAAATCCATACTAATATACTATATATACTAATATACTAATACTATTATACTAATATACTAATACTAATATACTATATACTATACTATATACTACTATATTACTATATTACTATTGGCAGGTGGGTATAGTTAGTAGTATTTTAAACCGATTTACATTATTTACTTTTTATATTTACTAAGGAAACATTCGGAGCTATCCATTATATGCTTAGGTTGCTTTTGAACAAATTTTGATGTGAAGTTGAGGACCGGAACACGATAGTGGGACATTGTTGCAGGGGGACTTAGAGCCGGGAGAAAACAAAAAACTTATGCGGACGAAGTCGCGGGTAAAAGCTAGTTCAAAATAAATCTAAACAACTATAACTTTGAAACTTAAATCAATACAAAACAGGCCGAAACAAGACAAGTTTATTTATGTAAGGTCTATCTACACAGATCCGGGCCGTGCCCGGGACGTGTCCGGGCCGTGGCCCGTGAAAAAGGAAAACAAGACGTCGTCATGATAACGTGCCCGGGGCGTGTCAGGGAAAACATATCATTCCATACATTTTCTATGAATTCTTTCACACACGTTGTCATGACGACGTATTGTTTTCCCTCCTGACAGGCCTCGGCCCGGATACGTCCCGGGCACGGCCCTAATCTGTGTAGATAGACCTTTATAAAGCAAACAAAGCTGCCGATTAATTGTTACCACCTAAATCAATATTTAAATACTTTAATAAGGACTGGAATTTAACTGTAGCTTAACTTTATGGTCAAACTAGCGGCTGCCCGCGACTTCGTACGCATTTCTCATCATATCTTGGAATAAAATCATGATATCTCAAAATAATATAGTCTATGTGTTATTCTGATACATAAGCTACAATATTGCCAAGTTTCATCAAAATCTGTTCAGTAGTTTTTGCGTGAAAGAGTAACAAAGATCCATCCATCGGCACAAACATTGACATTTATAATATTAGGTGGATATAGCCTGGCTTGAACAATACTTGTGACAAAGGTTTTGATTTTTTTTTATTGCGATTGTGGATTCTGCCAATGACAAATGAAATAAAGCTAACTATTATTGCCAATTTTCCTAGATATAGAATTCTTATCTTATCTAATATAGCCACTCGTGTCCCACTGCTGGGCAAAGGCCTCTCTCCTCATACGCCAAGACTTTCTGTCTCGAGCTTCCTCCGCCCAGGTACTCAAGAAAGTATCCAGCTCGTCCCGCCACCTTTTCCGCGGTCTGCCGCGACGCCGTTCTAGCTAAACAATAGGTTATATAGAATTCTAGCTAAACATAATCACTAACAAATAATCCATCATTTAAAACTATAAAAACACGGCCAAGTATTACATCTTTTGTCGCTTAGTGGGTTCCGTACCTTTTCAGCTTAGTGTCCCTTCAATTTCAGACGAATTAACATATTTTGGTAAAATTGGGGCCAAATTAAGTTTAAATAAGGGTTCAGCGTAAATAATGTGGGAACCAACATCTGAGGGTTCTGCACCTAATTGATTGAAGTGTGAACTTTCGGAACCCAAATTTTATTTGGTTCAAAGTATATTTATTGAACAGGAAATTAAAGGGAGTGTCGCGAAGGTGCCTTGATCGTGTTTTTTTTTTTGATGGACTCTATACTCAAGTATTTAACATTGCCTACGTTCATTCTATAATAGGATACGGAACAATGCTATGGGGTGATTCCACTGACAGTGAACGCATACTTATACTACAGAAGAGAGCAATCCGTGTGGTGGAGGGTGTGTCACGGAAAACATCATGTCGTTCTCTTTTCAAAAGCTGTGGTATTATGACTGCATGCGGAATATACATCCATGACACCATAATGCATGTGAAACACAACTTGGACCAGTATAAACGCCTAGGAGCCCTCCATGGACGTAACACGCGGAATTCAGACCGACTCGCGCCGGTTTCTAGAAGACTAGCTTTAGCAAATAAAGACCCCAGCGTATATGGCCCAACACTGTATGAAGCTCTGCCAAATTCTATTAAAAACATAAGCGAACCCTCTAAGTTCCAGTCACGTCTAAAAAAATTGTTGACAGAAAATGTATTTTATACAGTTAACGAATATTTACATTCTAATATTATTTAAATGACTGCCATATGTACTTAAAGTTACTGAATGTAACCATATTATTTATATAATCATTATTATTAATTTAATCATATTTTTTATTTAGTCACGTTATAGTTGGTATAATGTGAAACTTTTTGCTACCAAATGGGTGCTTTTTGACATATCTTTGTGTAGTGGTTAATTATTATAGTTTTTTTATTATGTAATGTACAACTCCACAAATTGAAGAATAAAATATTCTATTCTATTCTATTCTTTATTATTTTATACTTCTCAGGATTTGAAAAAATAAATAGAAAGTTACTGTGTCTGGATGTAAGCGCCAAAACACACGGTGAAACGCAACTGAAACCACACACGACGCAACTGAAACGAAACGTTTCAAACTAGTTGCGTCGTGTGTTGTTTTCTTAGGAAGTCTATAGCAGAAACTTCGAGTTTCAGTTGCGTTGCAGTTGCGTTTCACCGTGTGTTTTGGGTCTTAATGTATTTCACACCCAGCTTAAATTTCCTATCGCACCCTCTCCATTTCTATTTCCCAACCCAAAAACTAAGTCCTACAGTAGGAACAAAGCAATGTATACTTACATAAATTGTTCCTCACAAAGGTCGACAGCTCTGGAGACAGAGGTCACCAGTCCGCTTTATTTTACTGGGGCCCAAAATGATTAATCACTCTTTCTTGAATGCAGGGTCGGAGGTAGGGATAGAGGTTATCATTGGAATTTTTGGCCGTACTTTTCTATGCAACTGATAAATAGAAAAATTTGGTTGGGTTGTTCTTTTCAAATAAAGTTATACAATTTATTTATTGGAAAATCTAAAGCTTCAATAGAATTATAAATGAGCCAATTACAGTTATAAACACACAGATAAAAGAATATTTTTTGTACTGTGATGTAAAAGTTTAATTACTTATAATAAGAAAAGTTAATTGTTAGTTTTATAAGTCTCGCCTTTTCTTATCGGGGTAAGCAAACACCACTTTCACTTACTACGACCCAAACGCACTTTTTTCACTTCATATCAGTCACCACATGCACGTCGGTTTTTGACTTTATTAACAGTTTTTTGTCCAACTAAGTAAGATTAACCGGTCCAAATCCGGCTCTATACCCGGACATTAAAATACGCCCGGGCGACTTCGGAACCCACTTGGCTCCCAATACATCATAGCAAGCCTTTGTTGTCGTAAAAATACCGTCGACATGAGAACGTTACAGCTAGATAAGTTGATAGAGTAGAGATAAGTTAGGAGGCGATGCTGGAGAGAGTTAAGAGGTTATGATTATTCAGCCATTTTCAGAAAAGATCACAATGGTAGATGTCACTGTAAAAAAAAGATAACTTTATGTGCTGTTTTCGGTAGGTAACTTAAAAAAACAAAGAATATTAAAAAAATAATTAAAAAAAGAAGGTAAAGAATATTTGTATTGTATTGAAAAGCTAAATAGACATAAAAAACGGGCCAAGTGCGAGTCGGACTCGCGTGGAAAGAGTTCCGTACTATTATTAATTACGTTAACAATAGCTCAATAATAAAGTCTACGGGTAGCCATTGTTGATATCGAGTAAAAAAAGGCAAAAAAAATTACGTTTGTCTTATGGAAGCCCCCTTTATTATTATATTCAATTTTTAGTATGTATTTTGTTGTTATAGCGGCAATGATAAATTCCTACATCATTTGTGGAAAATTCAACGCTCTAGCTATAACGATTCGTGTGATACCGCCTGGTGACAGATGGTCAGACAGATAGACGGACCGACAGGCGGACAGCCGTGTCTCAGTAATATGGTCCCGTTTGGGTACGGAACCCTAAAAAGATGACAATTTTATGAGCCTTTTTGATTACTGAGGGTAAGACATTAAAGAAAAATAGGTATTTTCCAAATTAAAAAATACAGCAAATTGAACTTATTTTAAATCCTTCCGCTGGCATTACAAATTACCGTGTTCTCATTAAAGACAGTCACAAATCTAGAAAAAATGGCCGCCACCCCACTACCGTAAAACCGGGCCCAGGTGTCTCGTCGACGATAAAATTTAATCAGCGAAAATTATTTCGGATTACGAGATTTTTCTAATTAGCACTCTCGACTGCCTTCTGCCTTTAGCTTCTATTGGTAGGGGTGAAATTGAATTGACGTCTTTGGTTCCGTATGAAATAACCTAACCTTTTTACAAAAAAAAACCGACTGCTTTTAAAAAATACATTTTTATTTTGATGTACCCAGTGTCAATCTCATAGTAAATACGAATCTAACGACACCTCTAAAGCTAAAATTCATCAAGCCATTCAGGCTGTAGAGCGTGTCAAAGAATTATTCATACAAACTTTCGAAAAACATAACCCTCCTTCTCTCGCAGTCGGGTAAAAATCTAGATAGTCTGGTTGCTTTAAAGGCTGATTTAAATCATCTTAGTGTTTCTTACATCATTTATCTTACCTTATAGCTGTTAATTGCTGAGCATGGGTTTCACCAATTTCTCTCCAACGCCACCTTTTATTTGCGATTAGCAGAGTACTTTAGGATAGTTCTTAAGTTGAAATATAAACACTACTTGCTTAAGTACGGTTCTACTTGACAAAGCACTAAAGAACTTGCCTTTCAAGTTGTACTAAAATACTCTTCTAAAATTAAACAAGGTTTAATACCTTTTCTTTACGATCTTTCTTAATTCATTTCACAATTGGGGAAACACATACCAATCTTCATCATAGGATAAATATTTCATAGGATTAATTGAAATTGAATTGAATTGAATTGAAATAAGACTTTCCTACTCTTCCTATAGCTTCTTACTTGGAGGCTTCTAAACTCTAAGCAAAAAAACCCCTTTCCAAACCCATTGGAAGAGGAACTCTAAAACCAGCCAAATGCGAGTCGGACTCGTACACGAAGGGTTCGTACCATTCACTAGGTTGATAAAAGCCTAATCATAATATCTATCAGTAGACATGAGATACAGCCTGGTGTCAGTCAGACGGACGGACATACAGACAGACAGCCGAGTCTCAGTAATAGGGTCCCGTTTTCACCCTTTGGGTACGGAACCCTAAAAATTAACAAGATGCATATTTTTTCTTAACAAACTTTGCTCAGCTGCAGCCTCGGTTTGCTCGCTTCTTACTGTCATTGCATTCCGTTATTAAAATATGAAAATACACTGGTCCCTCTTAATCTCTTTACACAAGAAAACCGTGGGTTTAAGCTAGTGGATTTGTCTTTGTTTATTTATCTTATCTTTTTTACTATTTCTTTTGTAAAAGAGCAAACGGTTTTAAAGATTCGAGATTTAGGAGTCGTGTTTGAAAGGTCGATCGGGGACTTACTCAAGAAAGGCCAAGTCAAAAGTACCCTAAACCGACGGGAATGTATGAGGCGACTGATGAGTATGGATGAAGCGAAAGAAGTGTTTGGATCGTAGCAAGTGGAAGGAAGTGCTCTCTGCCTACCCCAATGGGAGAGAGCCGTGACGGATATGTAATATGTATATAGAATCCCCGGATGTAGGATTGATTTAAAACATGGCTTTTCTTCTATTAACTTCGTTTATTTTTCCACACAAACACAAAATCTTCTAAAAAACGTTCGTCATCCACGTCGTAACTAAGCAACCTTCTAACATTCGAAAATACAAATTACAAAGTAGTTACAAAGCAGTTCCAAACAGTCCCGTTCCTACATGTATGTATGTTTGAATGGTTCAAATATAGGAATATTTCTTAAAAATAAGTGTGTCGATTGATTGAGCGATTCATTTATTTATTTATTTATTCATATATACATGTAGTTAGCACAGCAACAGAAAAATCCAAAACACTGGCAACTAGGTACTATAAAATACAAACTTAAAAATTATAAACTATTTGTTTATCTTGTTTAAATAAACTTTAGTTTAGGTATCCAATTTTCTTAGAAACTTGTTCCTCAAGTAAAATCTAATTTTCCGAGTTTATTTTGTATAAATACTTCTATTCTAAATTCTAAAGTTACTTTTACTTTTGTTTGTTAGGCCTCATTCCTAATTTTCTTAGATATTCCACCGATTTTATCGTGAGATTCTGGCAGAATACTTTGTATGAAACTGTTCACATTTGCTGCGTGGCAGGACTTGTATATAAATTACATGCATACCGCAGGTACATACATATCTGTGACTGTGACGCTTCTTTTCCATCAAGGTAGACAGAGACCACTTCCCTCCACTTGTTACGAACGAAACACACCTCCTTAGCTTTATCCAGATTCATCGGTCGCCTCATACGTGCACAGTCGGTTTAAAGTACCTACTCTGGATAATATAAAAATCAAAAGCTAATATAAAATGAAATATCTAAAATTTTGCTAGCATTACAGAAAAAATTAATCATAAGAATTGCCTTTTTAATCTACGAATGGATTATAATTACCAATATCGAGTTAGCCCTTAGTTTACTTTTAAAAAGCCACATCAGCCATTTACAAGATTAAAAAGAAAAAACCATGACGTAACCTTTTCGCAGAAAACCATCTTTTAAGCTATTTCAGCGCTTTATTGCAACGTTTATCTCTGGTATTTCTTTTAGGAATTACAAATCGCTTTAAATGCTAACTAGGTCCAGGCTTTTGCTCGATCGCTGGTCGTTCATAGGTGGAGAATTTCCGATTTTACCTGAATCGTTCCTGTGTAATGCCGATAATAATTTATCTGAAAGCCCGAAGCACTTTACTTTATAACCTTCAGGAGTTTCGTTTTATAGGTTTTAAATCGAGACTTTTCAGCCTCAGTTTGGGTTGTTTTATTTATTTATTTAGCAGTTTATTGTAAGATGATAGCACATAGAGACAGAAAAAAAGAGAAGTTATACAAAAGGTACAGCATATTTCTAAAAGAAATTTCTTCCTGCAGACCTCGCAGAGAGAGAACTGATAGCATGAAGGCAGGATAGTCACTACAATAAACAAAAAAAAACGTGTTACGTGTTTATATGTCACGACTATTTTATAACTCTATTACCTACTTGGTCTATCCCCCTTATTACAAAACGAGTTTTATTTATAGTCCTAGAATAAACTCAGAATAAATGACGTTTCGGCTATAGACAAAATGTTAAAAAATGATGTATTATTTAGTATTTAGTATTTTGCTATGAAAAGAATGAGTCTCGGTTTTTGTATAGAAATAAAAACGTAAAAGAAAGATTTTATTTTTTGCGCTTTACGAGTACATTGGCGTCTTTAATATTTTTGAGTTCTTAAAAGAATTGTAAACTTTTATTCATAAAGAGCATCCCAACAGAGTTTTCTGCTAGATTGTTCTCTGGGGAAAACTGGTACCTTGCGAATCTAGCATTAGTTAAGAAAAATGATATATTTCAAGTGACTATAAATAGTCATACAAAATATAGAATAGATAATAATAATAATGCATGTCATCTCACATTTTAGAATAAACGGTATTTAAAAGGGCCTCTACATGTTGGCTTCGGCCCCATGCACGCCTCCCAAATGACCGGGTCCCTATGGACCCGAGATCTTTAAAGATGTACCGACATAATAATAATAAAAGAACTAAAAATAATACTAATAGTGCCCGTTTTATCATAAACAGATAAAATTTAACTGACGGGTGATCTCTGTTTCATAAAACATAACGTTTTAGACAGAGACAGATAAGTATAAAATTAATTTTATCTGTTATAACCTTTGAGTATAGAATATACATATAGGAGGTGCCACATTTTTTTTTTCATATACTAATGAGTTTATGACAGCGTGCCAAGTTTGGCGCAAGTTTTTCATAGTTTTCTCGACAGATGACCTGTCAAACGATAAGAAATTCCATACAAAAAGGTAGCCATTTTGCGCTAGACCAGGCACGCAGATCCAGACGGTATGGTACTTATATATTCTATACTCAAACGTTATAACCTCTTGTCTTCCGTTTATATCTTATTAAGCATCTAATTGATTTGGATATACTATTACATTTACTCTCCTCCTCATCATCAGTTTCTAAACAAACGAGCCACTAACAGAGTATTTACACAATGAATCTAAATTTCAGCGTAAACCTTTCTAGTTGATGAGAGCTCCCTTTTAGCAAGTTCGTCATAAAGAAGTGAAGACCACAGGGGAGCGAATCTCGTTAAAGCTACGCCCTGATGATATTTGCATTAAAAATTAACTCCTTTTTTGGATATTTACGGGATCTTAATTGAGCGGTAACGCGGTGTTTTGTGGAGTTTTTTTGTGTAGGTTGATTTAACACAATAAAACTGGAAATATACTGGGTGTAACAGAAACACAGCGACAGTCCTCATAAAACTGAACAACTTTCCCCGAGAAATATGGATCTTAACTCGAAAAAAAATTCACCTCCCCATACAAAATGTCCGATCAGCTGATCGAATAAGTATGGGCGATCCAAAAATTTTTTTCGAGTTACGACCCATGTTCTTTGGGGAAAGTTGTTCAGTTTGGGGACTATCCCTGTGTTTCGTCTTTATACCCCCTTACTGTTACACCCTGTATGTACAAGGAATTAGAATGTTTAAGCTCATTGCTATTGAATTGGTAAACTTAATAAATGAAATAATACATCTAACTAACATAATGATTGATAGAACAGAACCCTGTTTCGCATGCTGCTTGTTTTAATTTTTCACATCCCAGAAAAATAAAAGAATAGAAAATCTATTATGTTTGAGTTTATAATGGGTCAGTGGAATGTGAGGTGATAACGAAACAGCTTTGTTAAGTTACGAGTACGTTATCCAATATTTTTCACATGCTTACAGCTTTGTAAAGTCTGTAAGAAGAAACATTTTCAAAAGATCTAAAAATAATTGCATCATCATCATTTCAGATTATAGCTGCCCACTGCTGAGCACAGGCCTCTCCTAACGCTCCAACGCGATCAGTTCATTGCCATCTGCATACAACGAGACGCTGCGGTTCACTAGGTCGTCGGTCCATCTTGCTGGTGGCCGTATGCATACCATATCACAAATTAATCCTATTAATATTATAAATGTCAATGTTTGTGCCGATGGATGGATGGATGTTTGTTACTTCATCACGTAAAAACCACTGCATAGATTTTAATGAAATTTGGCAATATTGTAGCCTGCACATCAGAATAATACATAGGCTATATTATTTTACGATATCATGATTTTTTTTTCAAGATATAGCTTATAGTCGCGGACAACCTCTAGTTTTAAATAAATCGCGACGAGACGGCAGCGTTTCCGCTAATAATTCCCTCCCGTATATCAACCACTCGCTTTTAGGCATCAGATTTTTGTCCTTTCGCTTAAAAATTAACACTTCCCCGACCTTCTTACAGTTTTCCCAAAATCCCGGGGTTTGTATGAATAATAAAAAGTGCCGGCGGCTCGTTCTGTACTTCAACAACTTTAATAATGTTTTAATCATATTTTGTTAGCCTTTTCGGGTGCTTGAGAACGTTTTTTTGATGGCCACGACGAGGATTCTTGGCTTTTCTTCATGGACTTTTATTTCGTTTTCTTTTTTCAATTATTGGTTTAATTATTGTCAAAATTGTGGGTAATAGAACCCAAATAACGTCTTTGACACTTTCTACAAGAAATAAGTAAATAGGTAATATGTAATTAAGACTTTAACATACATATATATCCGTCACGCCTCTCTCTCATCTCTCATCGAGGTAGGCAGAACTTCCCTCCACTTACTACGATCCAAACATACTTCTTTCGCTTTAAACACATTCATCAATAACTTAAGACTACAAAAATACTTATTTCGGCATTTAAAATATATTTCCTTGGAAAATAATCACAAAAATAAATTTACACATAAAACTACTCCTGCCAAACTAAATCCGATTTCGCAAATTACAATAAAGCAATTGCTAAAACACGATTAGTAAAATCCTATCTCATTGGCGCAGATCTGTGGGAAAGTTTCTTGACGCGTGGAAACAAAAGCCAACTTAAAACGGACCCTACTGAATGCTAAATCGGTTTCCTATTAGTTAGACTGATTATAGTTTGGTTGCTATAGCTTTGGTTCTAATGTCCTTTTAAAAGAACTTACAGCATTATTAAATTAAGAACTCTTAAACATTTCTGTCACGCCTCTCTCCCATCGGGGTAGGCAGAGATCACTTTTCTCCACTTGCTACGATTCAAATAAAACTCTTTCGCTTCTTCCACATTCATCTGTCGTTGCCTAGCTTTCGCAAATGAGAAAACTAAATAAAATTAAGATTATTTTTTCAGTGTAAAAAAGGTTTGGTCCCTTGGACATGGCACCCATATTATGATGCTTACAATTGATAAAATAAAAACACCTATAAAGGCTTGAAAATTAAAATTTACCTATTACGTTAATCATCAATATCACATTTTTATACAATTATTTTCAGTAATTAATTAATTAATTAATTAACTAGTTAATTAAGTTTATTATAAGTTAAAAAAAATATACTTAGGTAAATAAGTATGACTATGGAGGACTATGGAGTCTAGGAGAACATTGCACTTCGCTAATATGTTACACACCATAGTACGCTTTAAGTCTCCACCATACCTATACGCTAAATTAATATGGGCTACCTATACTTTCAACTCCCGTAGGACAAACAGCTTCCTTATGGTTACCCCATTTCATAAAACTCGGGCGTTTGAGGGAAGTTTTCGATACAACGCTACTAAATGCTGGAACAACTTACCACCTCCGCTTAGAAGGCTAACTACTAAATATACTTTTAGAAAACAGCAGCAAGTTCTTCTTCTAGCGAAACAAAAGCAAGAGGCATAGTGTCGAAGACTTTTTCTCTTTCGCCCTAAAATCTACTTAGTGCACATATCCAAAATATATTTAACACTCTAAAAGCCAATTTTTTTACCGTTATTTTTATTTTATTTTTTATCTCATTTTTTTATTATCTTACTTGTTCGCCTCGCCTTATAATTCTGACGCCTCTTGAGAGCTGGTAGTCGAACTCAGGATCGACAGAAGAACAGCGTCTAGCTTTTCTTAAGTTAGACACATGCTGAGTCGAGACCTATTCACTGTTGTGCCCTTATTGCATACTATTGTGTAGAATATTTAATACTTAGTTTAAGCACCCTCATGTTATTACTTGGTTACCCTCTATATTTTAGTATGTATTTTTGTCACAAAAGTTCTGAATAAACCTATTTTCTTTCTTTCTTTCTCTTCTTTCTAAGTAGGTATCTACATAATTTACTTAATAAAAAATCTCTCAAAAGGAAATAATATATATATTCAGCCATTTATGACATAATGTTCGAACTTTACTAATTAGTACTTTTTATTTGCTATAGTCGCCTTTCCTATATCGACTAAAGTATAGTTAGACAGATTAGCGAAAGTTGATTTGAGCGAAATAATAGTTTTGCAGAGATAGCCAACCGGTGGTCGGAGTTTTAAAGTGAGTTTTTTAGTTTATTTTTCAGTTGAAAGCGAGAATTGGAAGATGAACTTTTAGATTGAAATTTCGTTTAGACAAAAGGCTATTTGTGGATCATCTCTACGATATTATAATTTAAAAAGTGCTACAAGTTACATAACTCTAATTTAAGCGCTTGTACCTACACGCCTATTGTATCCTTCTTCTAATTTAAGAGTTTAGCTCTTGTCAGTGGAACCTCTTTCATCCCTCCCTATTCTCTGCCTTCTTTTTAACATCTTGATGTGACATGACACCCGCCTTTTCCTTCACCTGTTCTAGGAACGTCCGCCTGGGTCTTCCTCTCTTCCTTTTCCCTTAAAATTTTCCTTCTATGATGTTTTTAATGAAGGAATCATGTCGCATCAAATGTCCTAGCATCTTTTCTCTTCTATTGTATATACTAATATTATAAAATGTTTGGATGAATGGATGTTTGTTACTCATTCACGCGACAACCATTAAACAGATCTTTATGCCATAAAACCATCCATTCAAAATAAGTGTAGTTGCTGTCACTCATGATTTTATTTGTAGTAATTTCAGTTTGTAAAAGCAGAACGCAATTTTTTTGCAAGTTACGATTTGTATTTATTTATGTAATAATAAGTTTTTATCCTATTAGCATATAAACGTCCACTTGTTATTTTGTTATTTTATTATACTTAAGTATGTTGTGTTTACCTGTAATTAGGTGTATTGATTCTCTTTTAAGTGACCATGTATTACCTGTAGGCAGACCTAAATAAATAAATAATTGAAATACTATTTTTAAAATGCATGAAAATCATGTCATTGCATAGCAATGTGTGACTATTCTACAAAAAGACATGCAAAAGCATTTCCCATTCAATTTAACTGGAAACAAGCTCAAAAAGAATACCATTCGATTCATTGTAACATAGATAGGAACGTTCTGACCTTTTCGCGCCTTTCTCTCAGTTGGACGCCAAAAAGCGAGGATATATAAAAGAGAAAATGTTGTTTACCCCTGTCTGAGGGCTTTAGTGATCCATTGAACTGTTATAAAGGGATTTTTGGCAGTTGTAACGTCGAGATAACGCAGTGGGCGGCGAATTTACGAGAAACCTTATTTAACTTGTTTAGTGATATTCGGTCTTATTTTTAACGTGATACAAATGATACTTATAAAGGTATACAAGCTTCAAAAAGGACAGTGGGTCTATCTTGCTCAAAATAATACTACAAAACAAAACCTAAATAACAGATCGAAAAATGAAATTCATCACGGGACATGTTAATCTAGAGTTATTCACGAACGTAACGTAACCTTCGAGTATAGATTAAATAAGGAGTAGCCATACCGACTGGATCTGCGTGCCTGGTCTGGCGCAAAATGGCTACTTTTTGTATGGTACTACTTAACGTTTGACAGGTCATCTACCAAGAAAACTATGAGAAAACTTGGCGCAACCTTGGCACGCTGTCATAAACTCAATTGTATATGAAAAAATTAAATTCCTTCCTCGTTGCTTTATACTTAGATAGTGTATTGATGCTGATTTGTCCTAATGTTGCTTAAACATGATTTTGTTTTGTTATAAACAAACGATTGTTCGAAAAATTTTATCGAAATATGAAATTGTTTTAACACTTACGAAAGGTTGTTCGATAAAAGTTTGTTCTTTTTACCTCTCACATCCCACTGACCCATTATAAATCCAGACACAATAGATTTTCTATTGCTCTTTTTTTTCTGGGATGTGAAAGATTTTCAAACTTTTTTCAGTGTTGCCACATAAAATCATATATACCTTACATTGCAAAATAAATAAAAGCTTTTAAAAGTAATCTTTGATTGCTACTTCCATAAAATTTATGGAATACATCGAATAAAATTTAAAAAGAATTTAAATATAATTATATAAATGGTTGCACCAATCACAATGCAGCATCGTAAACAAATGCCGTTTAATCTGTCCATGGCAATAAACCGATAACATTTTATACAACAATTTCATATAAATTTATACCACTTTGGTCCAACCGTCGTTGTTCAATTTATATGTCCACTTTTGAATAATGGAACGACAGGTTTTGAACGATGTATGCTTGTTACAATTTTGAACGTGTTTACAAGATTGTTAATAAATTTATTCTAGGTTGGTAAATGTTTGCCGGAATTTAAAGTTGCGTCGAATATGGAATTAAAATGTAAAAGTGTTTAATAATTTCAATTTTATATCGACATTGTGAAACGAAAACTGGCCAGTTGGAGTGGTTAGTAGTGACCCTGCTTGTCATACTGCATGTCCGGACAGCCTCTAGTGTTACAAACAGTGCTACAAGGATCTTTTGGCACGTGGCGGAAATCGGAACTAACGATATCATCTTGTAAATTGTCATTATTTTGAGTTATTTATTCACCACCCACACCCTCCTGACAATGTCACTCAAGTGCCAATAGATCCTTGTAGCACTGGAAAACAAATTCAGCGTCTGCGAATAATCACATTTATCACAAAATCCATCAATAGCGTAGATCAAGGATTTGTCAACCAAAAAGGAATAGTACATCAAAATGAATAGTTAAAATAGAAGCTAGAACATGAAATATTCAAAAGACACACACTTATAGGGTGTAAAAGCAACCTCCAACCAGAAGTGAGCTGATCACAAATATTCACCAACACAAACTTTTGGGTAGCAGACACTTTTGCACTTTTATGTCCCACGTTGAATATGTATGAGGCTATGAGGGTACCAGAGTTTGGCCCCCGTTTCATTCTTTTGTCATATTTGCAAGAATTTCTTCGGGAAGTGGTCATTTGGATGTTTGCAGCCGAGTATTTTTAGCGAACTTCAAAAATATACATGTAACTCACGTAGTTTTAAATACTTTTAAATATTTATTGAAATTTATATTTTGAAAAAAAACCCTAAACCCACAAGCAAATCCGCCATTCATGCCCATTGCTAAGTCACCAATCCACAACACTCACTCTCTTACTCCTTAGCATGCATCCCTTTCATTCATCTGTAACTTCTGTTTCCTTCTCCTTCCCACATACATACATATACATAGTTGTCACGTCCCTCCCTCATTGGGGTAGGTAGAGACGACTTCTTTCTACTTGCTACGATCTAAACACACATCTTTCTTTCCATCCACTTTCATCAGTCGCCTCATACAAGCACGTTGATTTAGGGTAAGTTTTAAATATACCTATAAGTACCTAGTACGTTTATAGTTTAAGTTATTCTACATGGTGTATCGGAAAGGGGGTGTAATGCCGAAACACAGCGATAGTCCTCATGAAACTGTACAAGTTTTCCCTAGGAAAATGGGTCGTAACTCAAAAATTTTTTTTGGATCGCCCTTACTTACTCGATCAGCTGATCGGACATTTTGTACGGGGAGGCGAAATTTTATTTTTTCGATATACGTCCCATGGGACGTAAGGAACATGTTCCTTGGGGAAAGTTGTTCAGTTTCACGAGGACTATCGCTGTGTTTCGGCATTATACCCCCTTTCTGTTACACCCAGTATAAGTAGTTTTAGTTATTCTAGCGACATAATCACACGTATTACCTAATCAACAAATATCACTCAAACTTCCAAAAGCGGAACAAAACATAACTAAGACAGAGATTACCAACAGTCCATTCAACAAGCGACGTTATTTACATAAAATTAAAGTTGCGGGATCAAACTTTCTGTCTGTAGGTGTTAAAACGTTTATTGGACTCATTCCAGACTGAGTGCATACAATTGTGTCCCTCGGGGCTCATTAAAAGTTGTTGTGGGAACTACTGTAGATGAATAAAAGCTATTGCGGTTTGAAATGTCCAGGAATTGGAGTCGATCAGTGAATGCATGTTACAGTGGAACGTAATCACTTTTCACGTAGTTCAATGCTGCATAAGCTTGCAAGGATTTTCATAATGACTGGTTTGGTCCCACGCGTCTGAAGGTTTTCTAGGATTTTCATTAGCTGAGCTGCTATGACTAAAATGTAGAGATAATGTATTATTATCAGGATAAAAGTTTTCAGCACCCCGGTACGTCAAATCCAAATCAATAACGTCGCTTTCAAACGCCGGAAAATTTTCTTATATCATCACACTTTTAGAACAAAAAAGAATCCAACAAAATCGCAAAGTTAATCACTCATATGTAAGAAATATGTTTTCTTTAACAATCAATAAATATGCCTCAATTTAAGTAGCCATATTTAAAAAAATAAACATTCTCATTGCCCTAACTCGTCATCTCCTTTTTAAGGCGGTTTAGAGCTAAAATAAAGTACCTAGATAGATAGATAGAAATTCTTTATTGCACACAAATAAATACAAATACAACTTAAAACTAAAACATTGTGCGCAAAGGCGGCCTTATCACTAAAAGTGATCTCTTCCAGACAACCTTTGAAAGTAGTTATTACGAATACCTATGAACAAACCCAAGGCAAGAAACGAAACTCTGACTTGAAGTTTTATGCTTATAATTCGTACCCAAAAGTTAGCTTTATACAAAATATAAAAACACAACAATACCGCGTTTTAGCGTACATATAACGCCACCTATGAAATAAAAAGTGAAATAAATACAGAAAAGAGTTTACAAAGAAAATTATATAAAAGAGTTTAACCTCTCACATCGCACTGACCCATTATAAACCTAGACACAATAGATTTTCTATTGTTCTTTTTTTTCTGGGATGTGAAAGATGTTACTATGTTATGTTATTAATTATTTACAACCTATATGTTATTTTACTAATTAATTACAACCTATGTTACTAATTATGTAAAACACATGTAATACAATACCATAAATAAATTAATTCCAATGTAAAACAAATGTATTAAAATACGAATAATAATTCAACATAATCCTAAAATGTAAACGGGGCTTTCATACAAACCCGAATGTTGCCATTAGTGTGAGCCTCCGACGTTTATATCACAATTAAAATAATTGCTACTATTACCGCTCTTGGTGTTTAAAACGAGCATTATTGTAGCTCTACTCTATGTTGGCAACTCTACATTTTGTCTATGACTTTTAACTTGATCGCTTTTAACTTCTATCACAGTTAGCGTGGTTGGTATTAACCATGCTTGCCTAGGGCCCAAGTCTGCTAATTTAAAAAAGCTTCGGTTTTTTTACACATTTGGTATTCTGCTAAACAATCAATGAGGAAGGAATATAAGGAGTGGCCGCATTTTTTTATATATGTTACCGGAAATGTATGAAATCAAGGAATTGTATACAAATCCTAGGAAATGTGTACAATTCCGATGCTGTTTAGGAAATGTATAAAATATTGTTTGAAAATCTATTTAATGCATAGATATCCTAATTTTATATAATTCTAATATCGTATTAGGAAATGTAGAAAATAACTGATTTCTGCTATAAAATAAAACCCGTGGTTAAAATGAAAATAATAACATAACCTAACCTAACCTAACCTTTTTTTAACACGGGGAAATGTGTTACGCATACTGCCACCCCCGTGGGGCATGACGGTTATGTGGGACTCCCTTTCCAAGACGAGAGGTATACCCACCCACTAAAACTCCGCGGCGTCCTTCCCAGGCAGACTGGGGGAACCCTGGGATTGAAACCTAACCTAACCATCAATGTCTATCTCAAATGTTTTGAAATGAAATGAAATGACGGATTACATACATTTCCGATAACATATACAAATCAGTTTATGACAGCGTGCCAAGGTTGCACCAAGTTTTTCATAGTTTTCTTGGTAGATGACCTGTCAAACGATAAGAAATACCATACAAAAAGATAGCTATTTTCCGCCTGGCCAGGCACGCAGATCCAGATAAAGTAAACAATGGCTTACTTTTGCGACCAAAGGTGTCAAAAATGATATTGACACTCTCATTGACACATAACCTCACACAACAGATAATATTGTAAATTGTTTGGGGCCTGTGTTAGGGACACAAACTGCTTAATTATTATATTACTTACTTCATCTTAATTATAGCGTTTACAAGTTTAGTGAACTGTTGAAATTATAAAGTTGAGTCGGTTTTTGGTTTTAGTGACAAGATAATTTGGGAAGACTGTCTCTGTGTTTGAAAGATTATTATTAGTATTATTTTGTCTTAAAGCTGAATACATATCCAAATATTGACTTCAAGTAATATTTAAGAATATATTAATTGTTTTAAGGACGACACGATTCTACAAAAATCGTTTTTTCACAACGAGACAGCCACGGTAACGATCCTCATTTGTTTTTCCTACTATCTTTTATGGTATCTACACACACCAAACCCGCCAGCTTTTTTGGCAGCCGCCATTCGTATGACGCAAAGTCGCCGGCCTAGCCCGGCGGCATGCCGGCGGCTTTGGTGTGTAGATAGCATTAGAGACATTGCAGACGTAGGCGCGTTTGCGGAGCATACGCGTTTTTTTCCGCTAACAAAACGCGCGCGTTTACACATTACACATACGAGCGGAGTAGTAGCAGGAAAGGGTGATGATACGCATCATAGCAAAATATTGTCTTTTTTTTCGATGATTTTGCATAAACTAGTAATAAAGACTACCCATATTAAGATTTTATTACTAAATATTAAGTACGATACACGCGAGGAAAACGCGAGGACGCGTTTTGGTAGCGGAAAAAAAACGCGTACGCTCCGCACTCGCACCTATACGTCTGCAATGTCTCTTACGGCCGCTTCTGCGGACTGTCGTTTGAAATGTAACTACCTATAACAAACGCAAGGGCGCGACTGGCGTTTTTTCAAAAATGCATAACACCTCATCGAAATCAAAAACGTAAAACAGTCTACCAAACCGAAATAGAATGCAAACGGGATTGGTTCCGGCAAATTTGCCACCCAATATACCGAGGCCACACCGAGGCCCATTAGTTTTTCAATGGACAAAATGTTAAACAAACAAATATCATGCCAAATTGAACTGTCAAAGCCACAACATGCATTTTATGTACTGTGCAACCCGTTGTAGATTGAGAGCTAGTAATAATATAAAAAGTAATTCAGAGATTTCAACAAATTATTTTGCGCATTTGTGTCTAATGAGAAGCTAATTTAAAAAATATGTCAGAAAGCTCGTCTAGGCTATGTTATTACCTCTATATCTATAGAATATGCTGCCATGTCGTTGGTCGTGGTCTCCATTCCCACTAGACTAGAGATAAACATTGTTGTGATAAACAGATATATTTGTCTTAAGTCTGGGTATTTGTATGTATAATATGTACGAAGTGAAAAAAAAAGGAAGGAAAGGAAGTGGTCTCTTCCTACCCCAATGGGAGAGAGGCGTGACGGATATGTATGTATGTATGTATATGTACTAGTATGTAGTCATAGTAAACTATATATAGATAATAAATAGTAAGCTTTACTTCACTTAACATTGGCAAAATCCACAATGATAATTGCCATTTCAAAATTTAAAATTTGAATTTAGAATCTTGTCAAAAATGGAACAAAACAAAATGGCTGCCAGCTTCCAAACTAATAATAACCGTTAGCTTATCCAAACATGAACGCATCGGCTCGGAAATTCAGGGATTATTCACTGCAGTTCTATGCGATTGTTAGTTCGGGCTAAATGTTTATATTATTTATTACACACTACGGCTTTGCTATTTCATTACGTATGCTGTTTAAAGACTGATTAGAAAGGGTTATACAGCCAGTTGCGAAAGGTTAGCTTTATTAAAAATAATAGGCATGATGACTAAAAAAATTTTTTTAGTCCATCACATAGATTATTTTGAAATATTGGACACGTATTTTTTTTCTCCTCTTAAACTAAAAATGACAAAGATACATTGGGTTAAAGTTACTCGTGACGTCACGCCTCATTACGATTTTAACCGAGGAGTGACGTCAATAATCCCACTCCGTAACTTTGATGCTCTGAATCTTTGTATTTATTTATGTATTTGATCAGGTAAAAAATGTGTTTCAAATATTTTTTAATAGCCTAAAAGACGGACTAATTATTTTTTAATGTAGTCATCATCCCCATTAAGTTGCTGAAAGGATAGAATTATTTTACTGAACATAAAAGATACACACATATTTGACATTTGTCACGCACGCCTCTCTCTCGGGGTAGGCGGTGACCACTTCCTTCCATTTACCACGATCCAAACATACAAAAAACAACTGAAAATATGTGCGAAACTAGCTGAGTATGTATGGCAAAAACTCACAAATGATTCGTAAGCATAGGATACGCGTACGAAAGTGAAATCGCCTGAAAGTCGTTTCGTGAGAAAATGGCCTTTTAGTCACGAAAAGGGTCACTCCTATTCTTAATTTAAACTAAACAAAAACTTAATTTACAAAAAGGCAGACAAAAATCGACTTTGCACCTAGGCATTACAGCTTAATCCTAAATCCTTCAGCCTTCAATCGTTTGACTAAACGAAAGCTAAACAAAAGAAAATGACATTCCTTCTGAATCCGACCCTGTCCCGGCCCACGGTCAATTTAGGATCCAATTACGTCCAGCTTAGTGGGAAAAAATCCCGGGTAATCTCACTGTTGGGGTGTGGTACAAGGTATAAAAGGAAAGCGGAACAACTTCCCTTCTAAACATTAACTCGTTTCACTCCACTCTCGTCCTACTACAAATAAGTTCTAAAGAAAAAAACATTTTTTGAAGTCACACCGTGTTATACAGGGCTGGATTCAGCTGGGCCACATTAAAGGCAAAAGGGACCGGCTTACCAATTCTTCTCATTTCAAATCACTGTCAATACCATCTTACTGGCTAAACCAATTGAATACAAATCAATTTCACTTATATGAAAATTATAACATAGACAGTGACGATTAACAGTGAATTTAAAGATCTATCTACACACACAGACACAGACAACCGGATACGTTGTCATGACGACGAATTGTTTTTCCTCCTGACGGGCCACGGCCAGGACACGTCCCAGGCACGGCCCGGATCTTTGTAGATAGACCTTTAAACGATAAAAAATATCCTATGGCACAGCCTATACGTCCTTATGCTTGGTAACAATAATTTGTTTCTACTATTAAGCACCCTCCTAAAGTTTTTCACTTAACCCCTCACATAAGAGCCTGAGTGCATCAAAACAATTGCATGCGCCGTTCATTGAGGCAAATGAGTCTTTTAAAAAGAATTCCCTTGAAGAAGACGCTATTAGATAGAAGAGAAAGCATGAGGGCATTGCAGCCTAGGTACCAATGCTACAAGTGCTACAAGGATCTTTTGGCACGTGGTGGAAATCGGAACTAACGATATCATCTTGTAAATTGTCATTATTTTGAGTTATTTATTCACCACCCACGCCCTCCTGACAATGTTGAATCCTGTTTCAAGTGCCAATAGATCCTTGTATTCACTTGTAGTGAATTGAAAAAATTGTATGTTGACACGTAGGATTCGTTTGTGTACTGGGCGAAAAACGTTCAACGTTCAAACGCTCTTGTTGAAGAAAGGCCAAGTCGAGAGTATTCTAAACCGACATGCGTTTATGAGGTGACTGACGAATGTAGATGAAGCGAAAGTTTGGATCGTAGCGAGCGGAGGGAAATGGCAGTATTGAGGTGTGATGAATATGTACCTATGCATGTATTGCAGCACCTAAGTAGTTTTAGGTACGTAGCAAAGTCTCAGCCCGTGTTTGACAGATAACCTATGTCTATTTCATTAAACATCACGTTCTAGACAGTGACAGGTATAAAATATGACAGTTCAATTTTATCTAAAAGCGGTGAGACGGACCCTCCTATAACTTAAACCAATCTAAAATTCGGGCCAGCCGACAGCATCAAAATACAATCGTTCTCCCCGGATTAAGAAGCTACAGTATTCATCAAACGTATTGATGTCGATTGAATTATTTATAACTGAATCGTGACACTTCCGATTTAATTCAAACCTAATCTCGGATTTGTTCGATCCGGAGCCGGCTTTAAAGGATCACCTCAATTTGTAGATGTAATTAGGTTTTAGTATAGGATACGAAGTTAATTTCTAAAGTATTTTGTGCAAGTACATTTCACATATTATCTGTCACGCCTCTCTTCCAACGAGGTACAGACCACTTCCCAAATATATTTTTTTTAACGGGTCAAAGTCAAGTCAATGATTCGGATACCCCACAACACGAGGAATCCAAATTTTTCTTTTGGACGTCAATCGACCTTCTTTTGCCTTTAATAGCTGGTTAAAGTGATTAATTTTGAATCATTAAACACTTTGACCAAATTGCGTAAATATTATGAATAATGGCTGATTATTATATGTATATAATATCTGGTTATATCACTTTACTTTACGTAATATATACAACAAAGCCACCTTTCGCTGTTGAAAATGCCATTGAAAGTATTTGAAAATGACATAAGTGACATTGGTGTGTAGATACTATGTATAACATTTCAGTGTAGTAGATATAATGATATAACTTTCTTTTTCTTTCAGCTACCTTTACTACATAGGTAAATGTGGAATTAGGTTTTGGAATAGCTCCAAAAAACTTTTTCTACTTAGAATACTTTGATACCAGGTACATGGCTCTTTACGTATTAGAATTTGAACTGCCAGACCGATTTAATGTTAATCAATGAGGAAGGAATATAAAGAGTGGCCCCTTTTTTTTTTCCTTTACAAATGAGTTTATGACAGCGTGCCAAGGTTGCGCCAAGTTTTTCATAGTTTTCTTGGTAGATTTTAGTAGCCATTTTGCGCCAGACCAGGCACGCAAATCCAGACGATATGGCTCCTCCTTATATATTCTAGACTCAAAGTGTTAAACTGACACCTATCTAGAAAACATTTCAAAGTCATGGCCAAGAGGAAAATATTTGCAAAAGTAAAGACATTCATTTGTTTTTGCTTCTATTCCAAAATTAAACGAAACTGAATATTATAACTCTACTATCTTGAACAAACAAAACTACGAACCAACACTTGAAATCTAAAACTTCGACCAATCACTCAGCGAACTCTGCAACTCCTCAAAAACTCATATTGCTTCTATAAAATAGAGCTATGAAAAACCAATAAAGACGTCTTAAAGCTAAAAAAGTAAGAGCAGTCGATGCTATGCAATAACGAAGTTTGGAGCGGACGGAGGGCCGAACAAACAGTTCATCTGGCTTCGATCCAAGCAATCAACGGCCGGATGTGCTGCCGACTCTAAATTAACAATGTTCTATCGATGCTTGATGGCGAAAATTTACATAATTCTCGTGGCAACGGGAAGGCGGAATTTGACGAGATTTGTTTTTGCGAGATGACTAAGTTACTCCGCTTTTTGACTTGTCAGATTTGTGCAACCATTTTGTACAAGCGCCGACTTCAAATCGGCTTCGACAATGGTGAATGAATAGATTATGCTCTAACTGCATCTGAACCGATGAGCATGTACCTATAAGGCGATTGATGAATTCGGATGAAGCGAAGGAAGTATGTCCAGGATCGTAGCAAGTGGAAGGAAGTGGTCTCTACCTACCCCAATGGGAAAGAGGCGTAACGGATATGTATGTATGTATCTGAAAGACAAGTGCGAATGATCGCATAAGCTATCGTGGACTTAGTAAACATAGAAGTAAGATGTAAAAAATAAAATAATAGAGGTACTTTAAATATGCAATACAATACAATACAAATATTCTTTATTGCACAAAAGATATAAGGCACAGACACAAACAAGAATATAAGAAGCAACAGACGGCCTTATTGCTAGGTAGCAATAACTTCCAGGCAACCTTAGGGTAAGAAATAGCTAGAAATGGTGTTTAAAAGCCTGTCTTAAAAAAATCATGAGACAAAACCTCAAATCCTTAATACTCGTTATTACAAAACGAAGTTTATATACTTCTAGAACTAAGGTCAAATCCATGACGTTTTTTTCTATAAACAAATCGCCATTACCTGAGTTAGTTCCAGACCTATATTCCACCTTATTACAAAACGAGTTTTAAAGATAATTCGACTTTAGTACGTTTAGTTTGACTGACAAAGTTCATAGCCGAAACGTCAAACTAAACGAACTTACAACGAACTGTATTTAGAACTCGTCTTGTAATATTGTTATAACGGCGAAAATGTTTTTACAAACCATTAAAAAATCTCCACGCCGGATAGCGTTTCAGGAATTTAATTCCGATGGTAACCTGACTCGAGAACAATAATTCATCTTGCTCAAGGTATGACGGCTTGGAATCCGACACTCACTTCCAGACACTTTAAATTGGATCGTGGCCTCTGTGATAACGTGTTCCACAGGGGCGGAGGCAGGTGCAATTATGTATATGTGGCCCTCAAAGATAAAGGATCCATTTGAGTAATTTTATCAGATACAAAGTCATAGATGACGAAGAAGGATCAAGATGTCAATTAAGATAGCGATTACGCCATTATCAAGAACTCTTAAATATAATGAATGAAATTAATAACAAAACCATAAAAGTTTATTTTTTCAAAATTACATAATTACTAATTAAATATCTTGTTTATTCTACGAAATTACACGAGTTCTCTTTAAATTAACATCACCTATGAGAAAGAGTATAAAATAATTTCAGCAAGTAATTTGAATCCTAAAATATAGCGACCTCTTTTAACTCCCTGAATCCACCCCTGCAATGCAACACAAACGTGGGTAGCAAAGTTTTGTTGTATAATTGAAATTACCACTCATTTTGCGGGGCACGAATTAAAAAGTTTACGGGTTAGGGACGGTCAATTATTACGGGACATGGGACCTCCGTTTATGTACCTAAGTACCTAACTGGCACTGTATGTTATTGCTACATTTGTAAAAGATTGTTTTATGGTTACTTATCGTTTATTTGATTTTATTTTTGTAGCCCACTTAGCATTTACGAACTGACTGTCTTCTTAAGAACGTTAATGCAGCTATCTACACACCAAAGCTGCCGGCATGCCGCCGGTCTAGACCGGCGGCTTTACGTCATAAGTTGTACTCATTTATCGTCATGTCTTTGAAAACTTAGAAAATATCTTAAAATAATATACAAGCTACAATTTTGCTAAGTTTCAACAAAATCCCTTCATCTTTTGCGTGAAAGAGTAACAAACGTAGAGAAAAAAGTAGAGATTATAGTTTATATTGTTCCGGCCAGGATAAAAAGGTGACAATGATACGGCGCAGCGTAGTTGCAGGTCTTTAATTTGGAGTTACATGATGCTATGACTCTAGGCAACTGGACAGTAGGTTCTGGACAATACAACTGGACAGTACTGGACAATAGCAATGACTTAGAGCTACGCTTATATACTAAGATGCTGGCCGCGCGATGATATGTGCGGACGTGTTAGGCTACGTGATTGCTGATGCAGCGGAACCATATCGATGCAGGAATATCTTCACGCTCGCTGGCTTATCTTATCCATCACGTACTCGAGGTCCGCACAATATTAATAAAGATTTTCAGCTACAAATATTAGTAGGATAAAATATTTCCCTTTATTTTCGTCTTAAAAAACATCAGTCATAAAAACATTCTATACAACAAACCGCAAAAGTTTCATTTAAAAAATGTGTAGTAAGCATGTGTTCCATAACTCGTAGGCACACTCTCTATGAATATAAAGCTGTGTTTATACTTTGTTTGCTGTACAAGTCACGTCCATTACAGCCTAGTACTTACGTTTTGGGACACGTATGGTCAGATTCAAAATGCAGAGACGTTTTCCTGTGTTTTTAGGAGTTTTTTGCTGTTGGTTGCATTGGATTAAAGGAATTATTTGTACAACATTCTGGTTTGCTGATGATGCTCTGTTGATTGCCAAAAAAAATATGTATTTATTTATGATTCAATCATTATATGGTTAAAGAATATATAAGTGTAAAAAATAGAAATATAGACATACTTTATAGCGCAAAAAAAATAAGCCGAAATTGTGAATCGCCTTTTTGGGTTAGACTATTTTTAGTTTGAAATCGGTTGAAAAGCAAAGTGAAAGCAATAAGCGAATGTATTTTGTTTGAAAAAGACCTTTGACATGAATCCGCGCCAAAACCGCGTATCAAACGCTTGCCGTGTTTTGCGATTTTCATATCAAACGTCAAACCGCAAGCACACCGTCACCGCAACGCAACCTCACTGTAACCGGTAAAAAATATTGTTCATTCAGATGTAGAAAGGATCTTTAAAGATAACTTAATAAATTAAAATATAGCTGATACTTTCATTGTCATTAGATCAGAAAAAGACGGCACTATATTTAATGGATAAATCATTTAATAGGTAGTAGGTACATTATACAACTTGTAAAGTATTCTGTTTGCATATCTGTAGAGATAAATGTACAAAAAGGAATATTCAATAAATAATTTCGTGTAAAAATATATTGGTCGTAAAACTCGTAAAACATAATAAATTGCTGTTTTAAGCACCAGTTTTTTTTGCAAATATTGGTTGAGCAGCTGGCATTTGGTGTAAGTACATATTTAAATAGAGTTATATTCAAATAAGTCAAAAAACTGTTATCCCCGACTCTAATTTGGCATTGGATGTATTGATATCTACACACCAAAGCCGCCGGCTTTTTTGACAGCCGCCATTTGTATGACGTAAATCCGCCGGCCTATTCCGGCTGCATGCCGGCGGCTTTGGTGTGTAGATAGCTTAGAAGTAAGTACATATTTATGTAGAGTAATTTTGGGATTACTCGAGAAATTGTTTTCTATCTAGTAGTCAGTACTTACTTGAACTTTTACTATGAGACCAATATCGTTAGCTTGCAAATCGCTCTTCAATCAATTTATCGATCATACAATATAGTAAATGGCAACTAGCGTTGTATATTCTGCCAATTATATAAAGTGGCTTTAAATTAGTGAACGATAGAAAAGGATAAGCATGTACTCGTGATAACAAAAAACTTTTACTACGGGACCAAGTTCCAAATCATAAAAAAAATTGTTCCCCCATACTATCAGCTGGTGCATTTTGTATGATAAGTATAATTTTTTTTTAATGATTTCGCACTTGGTACTATAGTTAAAGTTGTTTGTTACCAGGAGTACATAGGTACATATCCTTTTCTATAGTTCACTAATTTAAAGTCACCCTGTATACCGTACTAAATTACATAGTTTATTTATTATTTATTTAACAGTTTATTGTAAGATGATAGTACATAGAGACAGAAGAAAAAGAGAAGTTATACAAAAGATACAGCATATTTCTAAAAGAAATTTCTTCCTGCAGACCCCACAGAGAGAGAAGTGATAGTGTTACGGGCAATGTGATTAATTGGGCATTATGCATAATGCCCGGGCATTATGAATAATGCCCAATATAAGCGGGCAATGTGATAAATACTATGCAATTAATCACATTGCCCGGGCATTATGCATAATGCCCGTCACCTATTGGGCAGAGTGATAATAAACTTGTTTCAGTACTTTTTTTATTTTACAATGAAACCTTATCTAACCTAAACCTAACCAAAAGTCAAATAAATATGTAGGTAATATGAACCTTAAAATTCTCATCATTTCTTCATAAGTTAAGTTGGGTTAGTTAAGGTTAGGATATTCCGGACTCTCTAACTGGTCAAAGGGTGACATGCGCTGGTTTCCCTAAAATGTTACCTAAATCCCTAAAACATAATATGGAAGGGGTTGATGGCTGGCACAGGCGTTGAGTGAGATCTGTGTGAACGTGCTGCTGTGATAACTGGTCATGTTATGCGGATTCTATCAAGCTAAGCCTTTTACTTTTCATCTTCCCGTTTACTTACTTCCTATACCTTGTTCTGGATATAATATTGCAGGGGCAAATTTTTTGTTATTTTTTTATTGATTTAAGCTCTTTTTTGTTTCTTCTCTGGGGAAAACTGCACTCTTACGAGTCTAGAATTAACTTTAAAAAATGATCCGTCTTAAGTGTTTTCAAACCTAACCTACAGGATTAAATGAATTTTCATTCTCATTCTCATTCTCATTTCATAGTTTTTATAAATTTTGGACATTTGCTTCTTCCCAAATTTACGTACGCCCTCTGCGCCGCCGCCGGTTTGTTGCCGTAAATTTGAGTTCAAATTTTTGGTACAGTTGTTTTAACACTTTTATTTTGAAATTGATTAGTAAAAAAAAGTATTAACCCTAGTAATAACAAAAAGGCTAGGTGCCTTATTATTAAAAAGGCACTTTGTTAAATTTTCTAACCTTTTACAGGAAGATTGAGTAGGTCATAAGTAGTACGTTTTACATCATCTTAATTAAAATTAGAAACTTATAAACTTATAATGCCGACATTATGAGCATTTTTTCCTTTAGGTATGCAGCACATACGTAAAGTTTCTAAAAACTTTATTGTATTGAAGTACTTAATAACATAACATACGAGATGCCAAATTATTTTTCTACGCTAGTTCAATAATCTTAGTTGCAAAAAATACAAAAACCTAAAATTTCTAATTTAAAAACAAATTGTCCACCAATAAGTCTCTGACAATGTTTTAAAAATTTGGCGACTTTAGAATTATCACAACCTACAATTATCAAGTAAACGGGCTATTAAAATCAAATTGCCCGATGGTCTTTGGGCATTATTCATAATGCCCGGGCAATGTGATAAATAGCACAGTTTTGATAGTAATTAATCACATTGCCCGAAACAGCTGGGCATTATTCATAATGCCCGGGCATTATTCATACTGCCCGCATTAATCACATTGCCCGTAACAATAGCATGAAGGCAGGATAGTCACTTAACCTACAATAAACAATAAATTTATAAGTTTAAACCTACACATATATATTCGATAAATACACATACATAAATATTATAATTTATATAAATATATATTTGTAATTTAATAGAAATACAAGCATATTATAAGTACATACAAATACACAGACTCAAGACAAACATCTTTGTAAATTACAGCAATGTTTGTAGTGAGAATCAAACCCACGACCAACGTCATGGCAATCAGGGTCACTACCAACCACGGCAAGGGCCCAAGTTTGCTAATTTACAATATTCTCAGTTGTGTGTCAGCAAAGTGTCAATGAGAGTGTCAATGTCATTTTTTGACACATTTGGTCGCAATCAGTCAATCAGTGTAAGCCGTTGTTCAGCAGAATACTAAATGTGTCAAAAAATGTCATTGACACTCTGCCGACATACAACTGAGGCTATTTTAAATTAACAGACTACCATTTTGAAAATCAGTTTTCTATTAATTCTTTATCTATCAATTTTCTTTGATAAATCTCTACTTAAAACTATTAAAGCCGATAAAACAAAAAACTAAAGAAATAAAAGAAAAATTTAATGGTTCTCTTTAGAGACAAAAAAGAAAGATTCTAGTCTGTAACGTCGATAGTTTTTTTTTAGCCTATCAAAGGCAGTTGATGTGGAAATATCTAAATAATATGTCTACAAAGTTTTTTATTTGTTTATTATCTTTCCTAGAATGAGATAACTTTATGTTCAATGGATGAATCGTTTGTTTTTGTTTTGACTTTCATTTTGAAGGTTGAAGTTGTTGATGACGTTAGATAATGTATTTTCTACAGACGTATAAACACTAACCTACTTAGTAGTTCGACTAAGTTTGACGTTTCGGCTATAGACAAAACGTCAAACTAAACGAACTATCGACGAACTACCTACCTATATTAAAAATTCGTTTTGTAATAAAAGGGGTAAATGTCTGTGGTTTTCCCTAGGTCAGTTAAATGTCAGGTTGTACACAACTCCACATTGTAACGATTTAATAATACGAAATTGCGAAAACCCTCTGATTAAAATATCATCTAGCTCGTTTGGCGTTTTCCATTGTATAGTCATCTTGTTAAAGCCAATTGTATATTCCGGCTGAATTCAAATCAATCTCAGTAGTATGAAAATAATTCAAATAAATAATAATATTTAATAAACACATGACGTACATTTTATTAAGTTGGTTTATAAATTAAATGGTTTAGACAGTGATAATAAACAAGAGGAAATGACCCGGAGTTTAGTTCAAAAGAAAATATTTTTGTGCCAATGGATGGCTGTGAGGATGTTTGTAACTATTTCACGCTAAAACTACTGAACAGATTTTGATGAAACTTTACAATATTGTAGCTTGCACATCAGAATAACATATAGGCTATATTATTTTGAGATATTGTAAAAAACATCCGAGATATGCTGATAATTGCGTACGAAGTCACGGCAGCCTCTAGTATAATCTAAAATCGATGAAGATTTTATCCCGAATTCATGACAAGCCTACTCCTCATCCTCATACGATATTCCTTTGGGATCGACCGCGACGCGACCTAACAACGTCCTTACATCAAACACATTGCATTTCAATTGAAAATTCAACAGCTGATGTCTGAAGGGTTTGGTATTTATTACACTGTTTTATGTATGTTTCTGTGTATGCCTGAGATTTGTAGAACTTAAATTAATAAAAAATAAGTTCTAAAAACTAAAACCCGCCTACGGAAAACCTGCGATCTTAAAAGTAAGAAACAAGAAATAATTCTTGTCTTCTTAACTAGGTACCCCATAAATGCACAGACGTAGCGATTTTCAGAGGAAAGCCGTGGTCGTATGCCTCTGTGCCTTGATATTAATAACCGTGCAATGTCGGAACCTGTTTAACGTACCTTTGTAATAAGGTAGGTATCAATTGCTTGCAGGCAGCCATTTATAGTTATATGGAGGCATACGACCACGGCTTTCCTCTGAAAATCGCTACGTCTGTGCATTTATGGGGTACCTAGTTAAGAAGACAAGAATTATTTCTTGTTTCTTACTTTTAAGATCGCAGGTTTTCCGTAGGCGGGTTTTAGTTTTTAGAACTTATTTTTTATTTCACACTTTTTGGTTAAACCAGTGATATCTACGTACATACTACAGAACTCATACAAACACATACATGACAACTATTCAAACTCCATGTTACACTTTCAATCTATCTTTTCATCTCAACATATTGTACTAGCGGGCATCCGCGACTTCATAGTCATCTACACCACAGTTACTTTTCAAAGTGGATAATAATTATAGGGTAACAATCCTAAAATATTGCAAATTTTTTGATAGAGTACATAACACTAAAAAAACTACACAAAAAGTACCTAGATAGGTAGGTACCTACTTTTGAGCAGAGATGCTCAACGCTTTCCTGGTCCAAAGTAAGTAGCGTAATCCGTTTCGGATAGGTATGAGTGTGGATCAAAGATGCCTTTTATTTTATTTTGACGGGGCGCTGCGCCCCCAAAGCCTGATAATCTCACACTGATAATCTGTCCATAGTACGAGTATACGTAAAAAGTATCTATTTCCTTATTGCAACGGGGGGCTGCGTCTCCCCAAACTGACACAATGACTTCTTTGTCCACAGTAGAGTTCAAGAAGTGTTTTGTTTATTTTCGCGGGGGGCTGCGCCCCCCCAAACCCCCCCACACAGTGACAACTTTGTCTAGTATAGTTCAAGAAGGTTTTGTTTCATTTTGACGAGGGTCTGCGCCCCCCAAACCCCCCTACACAGTGACTTCTTTATCCATAGTAGAGTTCAAGATGTGTTTCGTGTCTTTTGGCGGGGGGCTACGCCCCCCAAACCCCCCCATACAGTGACAGCTTTGTCTAGTAGAATTCAAGAAGTGTTTTGTTTAATTTTGGCGGGGGGCTGCGCCCCCCAAACCCTCCTACACTGTGACTACTTTATCCATAGTAGAGTTCAAGAAGTGTTTCGTTTCTTTTGGCGGGGGGCTGCGCCCCCCAAACCCCCCCACACAGTGACAACTTTGTTCAGTATAGTTCACGAAGGTTTTGTTTCATTTTGGTGAGGGTCTGCGCCCTCCAAACCTCCCTACAAAGTGACTACTTTATCCATAGTAGAGTTCAAGAAGTGTTTCGTGTCTTTTGGCGGGGGGCTGCGCCTCCCAAACCCCCCCACACAATGACAACTTTATCTAGTAGAGTTCAAGAAGTGTTTTGTTTAATTTTGGTGGGGGGGCTGTGCCCCCCAAACCGCCTTACACTGTGACTACTTTATCCATAGTAGAGTTCAAGAAGTGTTTCGTTTCTTTTGGCGGGGGCTACGCCCCCCGAACCCCCCACACAGTGACAACTTTATCTTGTAGAATTCAAAAAGTATTTTGTTTAATTTTGGCGGGGGGCTGCGCCCCCCAAACTTTCCTACACACTTTGTTCATAGTATGAATGTGAGTTCAAGAAGTCTTGTAGTTTATTTCAAACTTCTCTTTTAAGACACGCTTTACAAATTAAAATCACTGCTTGAACTCATGTTAATAAACAACTTTGAATATGGGATCTTTGTCAGAGTCTTAAAAATGTTTGCTTTTTCGTACACGTTACGTGGGCAAAATGTACCTATTGAGGGACCGAAAATGTTTGAATGCCAACAAAGTTGATTCCATAGGTAGTACAAGTTGTAGGTAATTTAGCTTAAAACTAGCCAAAACAGTCAACATAATTCTGAAAAGGCCTGATTTGGCAAGCTGTAGGTAAGTAATCAGTATTTTCGAAGTAATTATGATAGAAAAGACAAGACGTTAAAAGACATATTTACAAGTAAAACCGCGTGCTAAACCT
>OX387401.1:10416566-10434066 GCA_947563765.1 Anarsia innoxiella | reverse complement strand
ACCTAACCTAACCTAACCTAACCTAACCTAACCTAACCTAACCTAACCTAACCTAACCTAACCTAACCTAACCTAACCTAACCTAACCTAACCTAACCTAACCTAACCTAACCTAACCTAACCTAACCTAACCTAACCTAACCTAACCTAACCTAACCTAACCTAACCTAACCTAACCTAACCTAACCTAACCTAACCTAACCTAACCTAACCTAACCTAACCTAACCTAACCTAACCTAACCTAACCTAACCTAACCTAACCTAACCTAACCTAACCTAACCTAACCTAACCTAACCTAACCTAACCTAACCTAACCTAACCTAACCTAACCTAACCTAACCTAACCTAACCTAACCTAACCTAACCTAACCTAACCTAACCTAACCTAACCTAACCTAACCTAACCTAACCTAACCTAACCTAACCTAACCTAACCTAACCTAACCTAACCTAACCTAACCTAACCTAACCTAACCTAACCTAACCTAACCTAACCTAACCTAACCTAACCTAACCTAACCTAACCTAACCTAACCTAACCTAACCTAACCTAACCTAACCTAACCTAACCTAACCTAACCTAACCTAACCTAACCTAACCTAACCTAACCTAACCTAACCTAACCTAACCTAACCTAACCTAACCTAACCTAACCTAACCTAACCTAACCTAACCTAACCTAACCTAACCTAACCTAACCTAACCTAACCTAACCTAACCTAACCTAACCTAACCTAACCTAACCTAACCTAACCTAACCTAACCTAACCTAACCTAACCTAACCTAACCTAACCTAACCTAACCTAACCTAACCTAACCTAACCTAACCTAACCTAACCTAACCTAACCTAACCTAACCTAACCTAACCTAACCTAACCTAACCTAACCTAACCTAACCTAACCTAACCTAACCTAACCTAACCTAACCTAACCTAACCTAACCTAACCTAACCTAACCTAACCTAACCTAACCTAACCTAACCTAACCTAACCTAACCTAACCTAACCTAACCTAACCTAACCTAACCTAACCTAACCTAACCTAACCTAACCTAACCTAACCTAACCTAACCTAACCTAACCTAACCTAACCTAACCTAACCTAACCTAACCTAACCTAACCTAACCTAACCTAACCTAACCTAACCTAACCTAACCTAACCTAACCTAACCTAACCTAACCTAACCTAACCTAACCTAACCTAACCTAACCTAACCTAACCTAACCTAACCTAACCTAACCTAACCTAACCTAACCTAACCTAACCTAACCTAACCTAACCTAACCTAACCTAACCTAACCTAACCTAACCTAACCTAACCTAACCTAACCTAACCTAACCTAACCTAACCTAACCTAACCTAACCTAACCTAACCTAACCTAACCTAACCTAACCTAACCTAACCTAACCTAACCTAACCTAACCTAACCTAACCTAACCTAACCTAACCTAACCTAACCTAACCTAACCTAACCTAACCTAACCTAACCTAACCTAACCTAACCTAACCTAACCTAACCTAACCTAACCTAACCTAACCTAACCTAACCTAACCTAACCTAACCTAACCTAACCTAACCTAACCTAACCTAACCTAACCTAACCTAACCTAACCTAACCTAACCTAACCTAACCTAACCTAACCTAACCTAACCTAACCTAACCTAACCTAACCTAACCTAACCTAACCTAACCTAACCTAACCTAACCTAACCTAACCTAACCTAACCTAACCTAACCTAACCTAACCTAACCTAACCTAACCTAACCTAACCTAACCTAACCTAACCTAACCTAACCTAACCTAACCTAACCTAACCTAACCTAACCTAACCTAACCTAACCTAACCTAACCTAACCTAACCTAACCTAACCTAACCTAACCTAACCTAACCTAACCTAACCTAACCTAACCTAACCTAACCTAACCTAACCTAACCTAACCTAACCTAACCTAACCTAACCTAACCTAACCTAACCTAACCTAACCTAACCTAACCTAACCTAACCTAACCTAACCTAACCTAACCTAACCTAACCTAACCTAACCTAACCTAACCTAACCTAACCTAACCTAACCTAACCTAACCTAACCTAACCTAACCTAACCTAACCTAACCTAACCTAACCTAACCTAACCTAACCTAACCTAACCTAACCTAACCTAACCTAACCTAACCTAACCTAACCTAACCTAACCTAACCTAACCTAACCTAACCTAACCTAACCTAACCTAACCTAACCTAACCTAACCTAACCTAACCTAACCTAACCTAACCTAACCTAACCTAACCTAACCTAACCTAACCTAACCTAACCTAACCTAACCTAACCTAACCTAACCTAACCTAACCTAACCTAACCTAACCTAACCTAACCTAACCTAACCTAACCTAACCTAACCTAACCTAACCTAACCTAACCTAACCTAACCTAACCTAACCTAACCTAACCTAACCTAACCTAACCTAACCTAACCTAACCTAACCTAACCTAACCTAACCTAACCTAACCTAACCTAACCTAACCTAACCTAACCTAACCTAACCTAACCTAACCTAACCTAACCTAACCTAACCTAACCTAACCTAACCTAACCTAACCTAACCTAACCTAACCTAACCTAACCTAACCTAACCTAACCTAACCTAACCTAACCTAACCTAACCTAACCTAACCTAACCTAACCTAACCTAACCTAACCTAACCTAACCTAACCTAACCTAACCTAACCTAACCTAACCTAACCTAACCTAACCTAACCTAACCTAACCTAACCTAACCTAACCTAACCTAACCTAACCTAACCTAACCTAACCTAACCTAACCTAACCTAACCTAACCTAACCTAACCTAACCTAACCTAACCTAACCTAACCTAACCTAACCTAACCTAACCTAACCTAACCTAACCTAACCTAACCTAACCTAACCTAACCTAACCTAACCTAACCTAACCTAACCTAACCTAACCTAACCTAACCTAACCTAACCTAACCTAACCTAACCTAACCTAACCTAACCTAACCTAACCTAACCTAACCTAACCTAACCTAACCTAACCTAACCTAACCTAACCTAACCTAACCTAACCTAACCTAACCTAACCTAACCTAACCTAACCTAACCTAACCTAACCTAACCTAACCTAACCTAACCTAACCTAACCTAACCTAACCTAACCTAACCTAACCTAACCTAACCTAACCTAACCTAACCTAACCTAACCTAACCTAACCTAACCTAACCTAACCTAACCTAACCTAACCTAACCTAACCTAACCTAACCTAACCTAACCTAACCTAACCTAACCTAACCTAACCTAACCTAACCTAACCTAACCTAACCTAACCTAACCTAACCTAACCTAACCTAACCTAACCTAACCTAACCTAACCTAACCTAACCTAACCTAACCTAACCTAACCTAACCTAACCTAACCTAACCTAACCTAACCTAACCTAACCTAACCTAACCTAACCTAACCTAACCTAACCTAACCTAACCTAACCTAACCTAACCTAACCTAACCTAACCTAACCTAACCTAACCTAACCTAACCTAACCTAACCTAACCTAACCTAACCTAACCTAACCTAACCTAACCTAACCTAACCTAACCTAACCTAACCTAACCTAACCTAACCTAACCTAACCTAACCTAACCTAACCTAACCTAACCTAACCTAACCTAACCTAACCTAACCTAACCTAACCTAACCTAACCTAACCTAACCTAACCTAACCTAACCTAACCTAACCTAACCTAACCTAACCTAACCTAACCTAACCTAACCTAACCTAACCTAACCTAACCTAACCTAACCTAACCTAACCTAACCTAACCTAACCTAACCTAACCTAACCTAACCTAACCTAACCTAACCTAACCTAACCTAACCTAACCTAACCTAACCTAACCTAACCTAACCTAACCTAACCTAACCTAACCTAACCTAACCTAACCTAACCTAACCTAACCTAACCTAACCTAACCTAACCTAACCTAACCTAACCTAACCTAACCTAACCTAACCTAACCTAACCTAACCTAACCTAACCTAACCTAACCTAACCTAACCTAACCTAACCTAACCTAACCTAACCTAACCTAACCTAACCTAACCTAACCTAACCTAACCTAACCTAACCTAACCTAACCTAACCTAACCTAACCTAACCTAACCTAACCTAACCTAACCTAACCTAACCTAACCTAACCTAACCTAACCTAACCTAACCTAACCTAACCTAACCTAACCTAACCTAACCTAACCTAACCTAACCTAACCTAACCTAACCTAACCTAACCTAACCTAACCTAACCTAACCTAACCTAACCTAACCTAACCTAACCTAACCTAACCTAACCTAACCTAACCTAACCTAACCTAACCTAACCTAACCTAACCTAACCTAACCTAACCTAACCTAACCTAACCTAACCTAACCTAACCTAACCTAACCTAACCTAACCTAACCTAACCTAACCTAACCTAACCTAACCTAACCTAACCTAACCTAACCTAACCTAACCTAACCTAACCTAACCTAACCTAACCTAACCTAACCTAACCTAACCTAACCTAACCTAACCTAACCTAACCTAACCTAACCTAACCTAACCTAACCTAACCTAACCTAACCTAACCTAACCTAACCTAACCTAACCTAACCTAACCTAACCTAACCTAACCTAACCTAACCTAACCTAACCTAACCTAACCTAACCTAACCTAACCTAACCTAACCTAACCTAACCTAACCTAACCTAACCTAACCTAACCTAACCTAACCTAACCTAACCTAACCTAACCTAACCTAACCTAACCTAACCTAACCTAACCTAACCTAACCTAACCTAACCTAACCTAACCTAACCTAACCTAACCTAACCTAACCTAACCTAACCTAACCTAACCTAACCTAACCTAACCTAACCTAACCTAACCTAACCTAACCTAACCTAACCTAACCTAACCTAACCTAACCTAACCTAACCTAACCTAACCTAACCTAACCTAACCTAACCTAACCTAACCTAACCTAACCTAACCTAACCTAACCTAACCTAACCTAACCTAACCTAACCTAACCTAACCTAACCTAACCTAACCTAACCTAACCTAACCTAACCTAACCTAACCTAACCTAACCTAACCTAACCTAACCTAACCTAACCTAACCTAACCTAACCTAACCTAACCTAACCTAACCTAACCTAACCTAACCTAACCTAACCTAACCTAACCTAACCTAACCTAACCTAACCTAACCTAACCTAACCTAACCTAACCTAACCTAACCTAACCTAACCTAACCTAACCTAACCTAACCTAACCTAACCTAACCTAACCTAACCTAACCTAACCTAACCTAACCTAACCTAACCTAACCTAACCTAACCTAACCTAACCTAACCTAACCTAACCTAACCTAACCTAACCTAACCTAACCTAACCTAACCTAACCTAACCTAACCTAACCTAACCTAACCTAACCTAACCTAACCTAACCTAACCTAACCTAACCTAACCTAACCTAACCTAACCTAACCTAACCTAACCTAACCTAACCTAACCTAACCTAACCTAACCTAACCTAACCTAACCTAACCTAACCTAACCTAACCTAACCTAACCTAACCTAACCTAACCTAACCTAACCTAACCTAACCTAACCTAACCTAACCTAACCTAACCTAACCTAACCTAACCTAACCTAACCTAACCTAACCTAACCTAACCTAACCTAACCTAACCTAACCTAACCTAACCTAACCTAACCTAACCTAACCTAACCTAACCTAACCTAACCTAACCTAACCTAACCTAACCTAACCTAACCTAACCTAACCTAACCTAACCTAACCTAACCTAACCTAACCTAACCTAACCTAACCTAACCTAACCTAACCTAACCTAACCTAACCTAACCTAACCTAACCTAACCTAACCTAACCTAACCTAACCTAACCTAACCTAACCTAACCTAACCTAACCTAACCTAACCTAACCTAACCTAACCTAACCTAACCTAACCTAACCTAACCTAACCTAACCTAACCTAACCTAACCTAACCTAACCTAACCTAACCTAACCTAACCTAACCTAACCTAACCTAACCTAACCTAACCTAACCTAACCTAACCTAACCTAACCTAACCTAACCTAACCTAACCTAACCTAACCTAACCTAACCTAACCTAACCTAACCTAACCTAACCTAACCTAACCTAACCTAACCTAACCTAACCTAACCTAACCTAACCTAACCTAACCTAACCTAACCTAACCTAACCTAACCTAACCTAACCTAACCTAACCTAACCTAACCTAACCTAACCTAACCTAACCTAACCTAACCTAACCTAACCTAACCTAACCTAACCTAACCTAACCTAACCTAACCTAACCTAACCTAACCTAACCTAACCTAACCTAACCTAACCTAACCTAACCTAACCTAACCTAACCTAACCTAACCTAACCTAACCTAACCTAACCTAACCTAACCTAACCTAACCTAACCTAACCTAACCTAACCTAACCTAACCTAACCTAACCTAACCTAACCTAACCTAACCTAACCTAACCTAACCTAACCTAACCTAACCTAACCTAACCTAACCTAACCTAACCTAACCTAACCTAACCTAACCTAACCTAACCTAACCTAACCTAACCTAACCTAACCTAACCTAACCTAACCTAACCTAACCTAACCTAACCTAACCTAACCTAACCTAACCTAACCTAACCTAACCTAACCTAACCTAACCTAACCTAACCTAACCTAACCTAACCTAACCTAACCTAACCTAACCTAACCTAACCTAACCTAACCTAACCTAACCTAACCTAACCTAACCTAACCTAACCTAACCTAACCTAACCTAACCTAACCTAACCTAACCTAACCTAACCTAACCTAACCTAACCTAACCTAACCTAACCTAACCTAACCTAACCTAACCTAACCTAACCTAACCTAACCTAACCTAACCTAACCTAACCTAACCTAACCTAACCTAACCTAACCTAACCTAACCTAACCTAACCTAACCTAACCTAACCTAACCTAACCTAACCTAACCTAACCTAACCTAACCTAACCTAACCTAACCTAACCTAACCTAACCTAACCTAACCTAACCTAACCTAACCTAACCTAACCTAACCTAACCTAACCTAACCTAACCTAACCTAACCTAACCTAACCTAACCTAACCTAACCTAACCTAACCTAACCTAACCTAACCTAACCTAACCTAACCTAACCTAACCTAACCTAACCTAACCTAACCTAACCTAACCTAACCTAACCTAACCTAACCTAACCTAACCTAACCTAACCTAACCTAACCTAACCTAACCTAACCTAACCTAACCTAACCTAACCTAACCTAACCTAACCTAACCTAACCTAACCTAACCTAACCTAACCTAACCTAACCTAACCTAACCTAACCTAACCTAACCTAACCTAACCTAACCTAACCTAACCTAACCTAACCTAACCTAACCTAACCTAACCTAACCTAACCTAACCTAACCTAACCTAACCTAACCTAACCTAACCTAACCTAACCTAACCTAACCTAACCTAACCTAACCTAACCTAACCTAACCTAACCTAACCTAACCTAACCTAACCTAACCTAACCTAACCTAACCTAACCTAACCTAACCTAACCTAACCTAACCTAACCTAACCTAACCTAACCTAACCTAACCTAACCTAACCTAACCTAACCTAACCTAACCTAACCTAACCTAACCTAACCTAACCTAACCTAACCTAACCTAACCTAACCTAACCTAACCTAACCTAACCTAACCTAACCTAACCTAACCTAACCTAACCTAACCTAACCTAACCTAACCTAACCTAACCTAACCTAACCTAACCTAACCTAACCTAACCTAACCTAACCTAACCTAACCTAACCTAACCTAACCTAACCTAACCTAACCTAACCTAACCTAACCTAACCTAACCTAACCTAACCTAACCTAACCTAACCTAACCTAACCTAACCTAACCTAACCTAACCTAACCTAACCTAACCTAACCTAACCTAACCTAACCTAACCTAACCTAACCTAACCTAACCTAACCTAACCTAACCTAACCTAACCTAACCTAACCTAACCTAACCTAACCTAACCTAACCTAACCTAACCTAACCTAACCTAACCTAACCTAACCTAACCTAACCTAACCTAACCTAACCTAACCTAACCTAACCTAACCTAACCTAACCTAACCTAACCTAACCTAACCTAACCTAACCTAACCTAACCTAACCTAACCTAACCTAACCTAACCTAACCTAACCTAACCTAACCTAACCTAACCTAACCTAACCTAACCTAACCTAACCTAACCTAACCTAACCTAACCTAACCTAACCTAACCTAACCTAACCTAACCTAACCTAACCTAACCTAACCTAACCTAACCTAACCTAACCTAACCTAACCTAACCTAACCTAACCTAACCTAACCTAACCTAACCTAACCTAACCTAACCTAACCTAACCTAACCTAACCTAACCTAACCTAACCTAACCTAACCTAACCTAACCTAACCTAACCTAACCTAACCTAACCTAACCTAACCTAACCTAACCTAACCTAACCTAACCTAACCTAACCTAACCTAACCTAACCTAACCTAACCTAACCTAACCTAACCTAACCTAACCTAACCTAACCTAACCTAACCTAACCTAACCTAACCTAACCTAACCTAACCTAACCTAACCTAACCTAACCTAACCTAACCTAACCTAACCTAACCTAACCTAACCTAACCTAACCTAACCTAACCTAACCTAACCTAACCTAACCTAACCTAACCTAACCTAACCTAACCTAACCTAACCTAACCTAACCTAACCTAACCTAACCTAACCTAACCTAACCTAACCTAACCTAACCTAACCTAACCTAACCTAACCTAACCTAACCTAACCTAACCTAACCTAACCTAACCTAACCTAACCTAACCTAACCTAACCTAACCTAACCTAACCTAACCTAACCTAACCTAACCTAACCTAACCTAACCTAACCTAACCTAACCTAACCTAACCTAACCTAACCTAACCTAACCTAACCTAACCTAACCTAACCTAACCTAACCTAACCTAACCTAACCTAACCTAACCTAACCTAACCTAACCTAACCTAACCTAACCTAACCTAACCTAACCTAACCTAACCTAACCTAACCTAACCTAACCTAACCTAACCTAACCTAACCTAACCTAACCTAACCTAACCTAACCTAACCTAACCTAACCTAACCTAACCTAACCTAACCTAACCTAACCTAACCTAACCTAACCTAACCTAACCTAACCTAACCTAACCTAACCTAACCTAACCTAACCTAACCTAACCTAACCTAACCTAACCTAACCTAACCTAACCTAACCTAACCTAACCTAACCTAACCTAACCTAACCTAACCTAACCTAACCTAACCTAACCTAACCTAACCTAACCTAACCTAACCTAACCTAACCTAACCTAACCTAACCTAACCTAACCTAACCTAACCTAACCTAACCTAACCTAACCTAACCTAACCTAACCTAACCTAACCTAACCTAACCTAACCTAACCTAACCTAACCTAACCTAACCTAACCTAACCTAACCTAACCTAACCTAACCTAACCTAACCTAACCTAACCTAACCTAACCAACCACTTCTCCGAGTCCGCGCCGCGAACGGACGCGTTTCCACTTAGCTCCGACACGGATTTCTCGGTTACATCGGTGACTCGGTTACATCGGTGACTGGAGTCACTGGTGACATAGTGTCCGGTGACATTGGATTTGCAGTGACTTACTTTGGATTTTCGGTGATTCTGGATTTGCGGTGACACCTGGGTGACGATTAAGTCTCTGGGTGACGGTGACGAGCCGGTGATAGTTACGTCCCGGTGACAGAGACATCCCGGTGACGGTGACATCCCGGTGACAGTGACATTCCCGGTGACGGAGACATCCCGGTGACGGAGGCATCGCGGTGACGGTGACATCCCGGTGACGGAGGCATCCTGGTGACGGAAGCATCCCGGTGACGGAGACATCCCGGTGACGGAAACATCCCGGTGACGGAGGCATCCCGGTGACGGAGGCATCCCGGTGACGGAGACATCCCGGTGACGGTTACACCCTGGTGACGCTGACTTACCGGTGACTGCACATCGGGTGGTGACACTGGATTCCGTGTCACCGGTGACGTCTTGGTGACAACTTACCATTGTATTTCCTGGACTCCCTGGATTCCCTGGTGACATTGACGGCCATAGGAGCTGATGATTGAGGAGCCTGGGGATATTAAACAGCTGATTAACTGGAGAAGGTGCTGTATCAGGGTAAGTCAATTGTCTTTATGGTGATGGGATCTGCTGTGCTTTCTTGAAAACTATAATTATGGAATCTCCACCAAATGCCTCTCCTTTAGGACCTGACGCGAACCCGCGGGATCTCTCTGTTTCCCAAGCCACTACTGCTGAATTCAATTTAAATTTTTCTAATGATAATATTGATGATGAATATCTCTCCCCTGATGATGAATCCGACCCCATTAGGGATATTAAGAATAGTATAAATCACAAAACTGAAGATATTAAAAAATTACTGAACCAGGGCAAAAGCCTCACCAAAACAAATAAAAATAGAATAATTGAACTCCTTGCCATTATTCAGAATGACATTAATAACTTCTCTCCCGGGAAAACTCACAAACCATCTGCACCAGCCTCTAGCACTATGCTGGACAAGTCTACAGTTCTTATTATAAAGAACACCATCAGGGAGGAGGTATCCAAACTCAAAAACTCAATCGATACTCCTATAATACGACAAAGTTCTTACGCAGACATTACTAAGAAACAGACCCTCAAGCGCGACTCTGTTCCCAATACCAAACCGGCTATAATTATAACACCTAAAAATGACTCTTCTAGCTCCACTGAAACCCTTAAAACATGGAAAAGTAAAGTCTCCTTCAGAGACACCAACTTCTCTCCAGCAAACATTCAGCTATTATCCAACAATAAGGTTCGAATCGAATTTGACTCCAATGAGCAACAGAAAATCGCCCTTGCCAAAACTAACTTGCCCGATATCGATGTGTCCGCTGAAGAATCCAAAAAACTCAGCCCCATGCTAATTCTTAAAGGAATTTCCAATGAAATCCCCCCTGAAGAGCTCGTCGAAATAATCCTAAATCAAAATGACTGTGTCAGCAGCATCTCCAACAATCCCACGGACCTTGTTTTCAAACATAAACGACGCAACAGGAATAACAACTTATATAATGCAGTCTTTATGACCTCCCCTCCCATCTGGAGGGCCCTTATCAACTCTGGCAAAGTCAACATAGACCATCAAAGAATTCATTTAGAAGAATTCTCCCCCCTCCTCCAATGCTTTAAGTGCCTCCAATTCGGCCATACCACCAAAATGTGTAACAGCGAGACTTCAGCTTGTTCCCACTGCTCATCAAAAACTCACGAATACATATCGTGTCCATTCAAAAATGATAAAGCTAAAATTAACTGTCTCAATTGCACTAATTATCTGAAAAAACGCAACATTAACTCTATTAAGCCTAACCACAGCGCAACGTCACGCAACTGCCCAAAAGTCCTACTAATGCTACAAAAAATAAGAACACGAACTGACTATGGCCAACAACATTAACAAAAACATTAAGAATCCATTAGATCTCACTCTCAAATGTTTACAAGCTAACCTAGGACATGGTAGAATCGCTAATCAAGAACTATTACATTTTATAGATGAACACCCAAAAGATATTATATTTATAACTGAACCACTCTTACGCAATAATGTTATGAAATCCTTCCCTGGATACGACACACATCAATTTCCTACTGGACGGCCGGTTAGAGCTGCAATCCTGACTAAAAATAACGCATTTAGTACATTTGGTATCACAGAATTCTCTAACTCTGATCTCTGCATCGTGTCCCTAAAAGAGAAAACTGGAAAAAATACTTACCTCATTTCAGCATACGTAGAACCTAGAAGTGATAAACATTCCATACTACAAAAACTAGAGTTATTCATACACAATACTTATGGCTCTTCCCACATCATCTGTGGAGACTTTAATGGATGGCATACACTATGGGGCTCGTCAAAAAATAATACTCGAGGCTTAAGACTAATTGATTTAATTTCATCTAACGAATTAATAGTTTGCAATACTGGTAACACCCCTACATTTGAAACTGATACTCATGGGAAACCTAGATCATCTATTATAGACCTAACTCTTGTCAGACGAATTACCCCCTCGGACATCACGAACTGGACAGTTGACTATAATATAATACCTAAATCTGATCATAATGCTATAACTTTTAACATATCTTTTAATAAAAACAATTTAACTAAAAATATAAAACTTTCAACATTTAAATATAACACATCTAACCTTAAATGGGACCACCTATTCGAAACATTCAAACACCACGTTCAAAGACGATTACCGGTTCACTCTGAATTCAGCCGTATGACATGCATTGAACTAGAAAAATACATCATCAGTATGACCTCGGCCATACGGGCCTCCTGCAATGAACTGCTTCCCCGCGCTAAAGGATATATCCAAAAAGCTCCCTGGTGGAATGACCAACTTGAGACATTAAAACGGAAAATAATACAAAACCACCATACCCTCAGCAAACATGTCAAACGTAAACTACCAATTGACAACCTTATAGTAGAAAAAAATAAACTTAAAAACGAATATACAACGGCGTTTCACACTGCATCTACTAACTGTTTCAGAGAATTCTGTACCCAACAAAAAAAGGAAGATGTCTGGTCAATCACTAATAAATTAATAAAGTCACGCCCGATAACTCAACCTCCAGCTTCATTGAAGCTGGAAGATGGTTACTACACAACCAGTAGTAAAGATACAGCAAATGCACTAATGAATAAATTCTATCCTGACGATAATCCGGACACTACTCAATTGCAAAAAGATATTCGAAACACTATGGAACTTCCAATTCACACCTCTGATGAGCCATCTTTCAGCCTTAATGAAATTCTGACGGCCCTTCAAAACATGAATCCTAAAAAAGCTCCTGGACCAGATAACCTAACATCAGATATTTGCTTACAATTTACCAAAATGTTCCCTGAAATTGTATTAAACTTATTAAATAGATGCCTAGAGCTAGGCTACTTCCCTGAATGTTGGAAAGTTGCGCAAGTTAAAATAATTCCTAAACCTAATAAAATTAACTACAATGAAACCTCTAGTTACAGACCAATTGGACTCATTAATGTATTTGGTAAACTCTTTGAAAGACTTATCACTAACAGATTAACATACTTCATGAACAAAAACAATTTATCCTGTATCAGACAATATGGCTTTAAACAACAAACCTCTACTATAATGGCAATTCAAGCCGCTTTAGATATAATAAATGATGCTAAGAAGAATCAGGAACATGTTCTGGCAGTATCCCTAGACATTAGAGCTGCGTTTGATCATGCATGGTGGCCTGCAATTTTTAAAAAACTACGAAATATGGAATGTCCTAGCAATATATATAAGCTACTACTGAATTATGTCAAAAATCGGAGAATTGTAGTTAACTTCGCCGACTCCAGCATGGAAAAACGCATGTCCCGAGGCTGCATCCAGGGTTCCGTCTGTGGCCCTACTCTTTGGAATATTATTCTTGATGAATTACTCAATATTAGCTTACCAGATGGCTGTCATATACAAGCGTATGCCGACGATGTACTCCTCATCGCCCACTCTAAATCACTCATGAATTTAGAAAACATCACAAATAATGCCTTAAATAGAATCACTGCTTGGGGAGATTGTGTAAAACTGAGCTTCGGCCCGGAAAAAACTCAAATTATGGGATTCACCAACAAATCTCGCAAATGCAATATCTCTGTACATGGCAAACGTATACAATTTGTCACCTCATTTAAATATCTCGGCGTCCACATTGACCATAAACTATTATTCAAACGACATTGTGAATACATTATTGAAAAAACCAAACTATTGTTCAATAAACTCATAGTCTTCGTTAGACCCACTTGGGGTGTACACTCAGAAAACGTAAAAATTATTTACAAACAAGTAATTGAACCCATTATTACTTATGCTGCCTGTATATGGTCCAAAGCACTCGAACACAAATATATCCACAATAAGTTTCTATCACTACAACGACTTTTTGCTATAAAAATCATTCAAGGTTTCCGCACTATCAGCACTCCTGCTTCCATTTCAATAGCGCGTCTTACTCCACTCCCTTCTAAAATTAAAGAAATATCCGACATACAATTAACAAAGCTAAATGACACATCTAAATACTTACCTAATGATATCCCTATTGAGTCTCCGGCACACCCGTCGGAACTACTTCATCCTGTACACCGTAAAAGCATTACATTCTCTGAAATCAATACTGCGTCCGATCTTCATAAACTCGACCCCAATGAATGGAAAATATATACTGATGGTAGCCGCCATGACTCTCATGTCGGCGCTGCTTATGTCACTTATGACCCAGGCGGAATAAAAACAATTAAAAAATTCAAACTACACGCTTCATGCTCTGTCTTCCAGGCAGAAATGGTTGCAATCTACAAAGCATGCCTCTTTCTATCATCCAACAATATCCCAAAAGCCACCATTCTCTCAGATAGCAAGTCCAGCCTAACTGAACTCACCAACCCTAATAGTCACAACACGTTTGCAGTAAAAATTCATCATCTTATCCATCATATCAATCACAATAGCTATACAATCAATTTCGCATGGATTAAAGCCCATGCCGGCTTTGCAGGAAACGAAGCTGCTGATGCAGCCGCTAAGGCAGCCGCTTTGCTCCATTGCAAACCAGAATACTTCCATGCGCCTATCAGTTATGTTAAATACAAAAACAGATTAATTTCACACCAAGCAGCAATAAACCTCTATGACCACCCTGACAACTGTAAACACACTAAAACACTCTTACCCAAATACGAGCATCTAGAGGAATATCTTAATATAATATCACCAAACTTTACCATCACCCAGCTTCTTACCAATCACGGATACCACAAAACATACTTATATCGCTTCAAAATTACTGACAATAATTACTGCCCTTGTGATCGTACCACTCCGCAAACCTTAAAACACTTGATCGAAGATTGCCCTCGATTCTCTCGAACCAGAATTGATCACATAATTAACTGCAACTTATTTAATATCAACCCTTATACTCTCAATGAAACCATCACAAAAAACACCACCATAGAAACTTTTAATACTCATTTAAATTACATCATCAAGAATCTTAAATCATTTAATAAATAATGAATAATACTTATACATATGCGAGCATGTACTTATATTTCTAATATACATAGGTATATGCTGTATACTATAGTCATACAACCACTTAACTAACTCTCCCATTCTAATATATACATTAAAAAAAAAAAAAAAAAAAAAAAAATACATATATATATATATATATATATATAATAATTTTTATATACTTATATTATGTACTATAATGATATTTATCACCTTACCATATAATTAAAATCATAATTTAGCCAAAATTCGAAATTCATTTTGCAACCGAGGTATAGAGGTCAACCTCGAAAAATCAACTTCACAAACTTTGCCTTGAAACTCTGATACATATTAAAAATATTATATACCAAATAAGTTACACATATTTTTGGCTATGCTTGACCATTATTAAATTAATTCATTTCTTTTTAAATATTGTATAAAAATCACCTTTTACTCTCTTTTACTCCCAAATTAGACTCACCCAGGAATCAAAACTAGTTTCTGCAACTTAACAAGACATTTCATCATAAATCATCATCAAGTAACATCAAGAATCATCTAACATGGATCTGAACCAACACTGCTGCAGCAACACCACATCCGCTACCACCCCATCCACTCAATCATGGAGCCAGCAATCAATAGCCAGCAACAGATTCACACCCTACTCAACTAGCCCAACCCTCCGTTGCTCCAACTGCAGTGCTGCTCAGAATATAATCGCTGAACAACAGCGCACCATTACCTACCTAACCGAAATGCTGTATCGAGCAACTGCCAACTCAGCCAACTCCGCCAATTCTTCTAATTCCGCCAACACCACTGCAATGCCATGTACTGATTTACTGAACGGCCGTGACCAGGCCATACAGCGTGATCAACTACAGCCACAACAGCCGCCACTGCGGCCAAATCAAACAATAGGGGAACTAGGAAGTGGTGGCCCCCCCGCCCCCGCCCCCGCCCCCAACTCGGTCATCCTAGCCACCTCAGTCGGCAAAATGAGGGCTCCCGAGGCTCCTGCGAATACAGTCGAGCCCACCCCATCTACATCTAGACAGGAGCACCACCAACCTGCCCAGCCCTCGGCCCAGCCTCCCGGGGAGGTGCTTGTTGTCGATGATGAGACTGGTGGTGCCAGAAGTACACATGACATTCACAGTGACAGCACCGTGGCCCCACCGTCTCCAGCTCCATCCTCAAGACCCCGCACCGGGACATATGGCGTAGGGGCTGGTCTGGCCACCAAGGGTGGCAACCAGTGCTTACTCTGTGGTAGCTTCTATACTTCACGCAATATCACGCGCCACTTCAGAAATAAACACCCGACATACTTAGGGGGCAAGCTGAGTAAACACCCCAACTACCCTGGGGCGTTTTATTTCTGGACTATAGCCCCAAAAACCACCTGCCCCCTGGAGCTCGTCCCACCAGCGGAGACACTCGTTGGTGTGAGAAATCTCGATCTTAAGTTCCTGATGATCGGACAAACGCGACGAGAACAACTTTCAGATACATCGTCGTCATCATCATCTAGTGATTCAGACTAAATTAAGAAAAAAAAAAAAAAAAAAAAAAAAAAAAAAAAAAAAAAAAAAAAAAAAAAAAAAAAAAAAAAAAAAAAGATTTAAATCAAAATTGTATTAAAATGAATAATCATCTACTTCAGACTATTCTTAAATTGTTAATCTTAGAATTTTAGTATTTCTCTTGAATCATAATCATACAAATCATGCTCATTAGGCTATACTGTTATAGACTTCCATTATCTGTATACCCTATTAATGTAAACTTTGCTATATATTAAAACATTGTATTGTTAAAACATAAAAATATACTACTGTAATCATCACAACTTAAATTGTAACCTAAAAGATATATAAAAGAATAGACATAAATATGAAAGAAATATACAATTTAAAAAAAAAAAAAAAAAAAATATATATACAAAAAAAAAAATATATATATACATATAATAATAATAATAAAAGAATAAAGAAGAATATCAAAAAAAAAAAAAAAAAATAATCTGAAATCATACAAAACAAAAAAAAAAAAAAAAAAAAATAAATAATAATGATAATAAAAAAAAAAA
>OX387401.1:10406566-10411566 GCA_947563765.1 Anarsia innoxiella | reverse complement strand
GAGGCCAACAAAGACCTGGTGGTTGAGGACGCGGCCAGAAGACTCCCTCAGTTTATTATCAGGGATGTGATGGCCGCCGACTCCGATGCGGAGATAATTGCGTCGCTCAGACGGCAAAACCCGGGCATCTACGACGGCCTGGACCAGCAGGAGGGGGTCAAAGTGCGTTATCGCATGAAGACCCGAAACCCCCTGCAGTGCCACGTAGTGCTCGAGGCCACGCCGAAAATCTGGCAACGCGTAATCTCCGCTAATCGGCTGCACATAGGGTGGTTGCGTTGTAGGGTTGAGGAGAAATCTCCCCTTGTGCAGTGCGGCAACTGTTTGGGATACGGGCACACGAAGGCGATTTGTACGGCCGATGTGCCTGGACCCCTTTGCTCGCACTGCGCTGCACCCGGACACAACGCTAAAGACTGTCCCAGGAAAGCAGCCGATCCACCGGGTCCCCCTGCCTGCGCCAACTGCCTTAGGGAAAAACAGGGGAGCACCGACCATCATGCCTTCAGTGACGCCTGTCCAGTGAGGGCCAAGTGGGAGGCCATAGCCAGGGCCTCCGTTAGCTATTGCTAAGGTCCTCACTGGAGTCCCTGGAGTAGACGCGAATGCATCGCCGAACGAACCGCCGCAACTACGCTTCGTCCAGGCCAACCTTGGCCGGGGCCGGAACGCCACTGACGAGGTATTCGGGTATGCTGTGCAGCGTAAGTGCGACTTTCTCCTCCTGCAAGAACCCTATGTGGGGGCGCAGGGAGAAATGTTGCACCGGCACGGCGCCCGAATCGTCCAAAAAAGTGGCGTAAGGACGAAGAACGTCAAAGCGGCGGTAGTTATTCTCGGCGATGACTTCGCGGTCCAGGTTGACCAAACACGCGTCACTGAAAATATGGTGGTCGCTTGCGTGGTGAGACCGGGGGGAGAACGGCTAACTCTCGTGTCTGTATACTTCGAAGGCACCGAGCCATTAGAACCCTACCTCGAGGCACTCGCTTCGGCGATAAATCCCGCCGACAAAGTCATCGTCGGCGGTGATTTCAATGCCAAAAGTGCCTGGTGGGGCTGCTCGGTGGATGATGCCAGAGGCCAAGAACTCTTGGAGTTCCTGGCGTCGTCACGACTGCACGTAGCCAACGAGGGTGCAGTCGCTACCTTCGAAGCGTATCGCGGTGGCAGATGCTATTCTAGCATCGTCGATGTGACCGCTATCACGGAGGCTCTACTTGGTAAGGTGAAGGGCTGGAAGGTTGATACAACGGCGGTACAGTTGTCCGACCATAAAGCTATCACCTTTCAGCTCGACACCACAGCCTCCGTGGGTCTGCGACCGATATCTGCCACTCGCAAATACGACACGAGAAAGGCGAACTGGCCGCAGTTCCGCCGCGCTCTTCGTGAGAAAATCGAACTGCTCGCTGTCCCAACCGAGCGGATAGCCATGCTCGACCGGGATCAGCTTGAGCACTATATCGATAAACTCATGAGGAGCGTGGAGGAGACTTGCGATCAGACTCTCCCCCCGATCAAACCGCGCAAGATGAAAACGAATCCGTGGTGGGCCCAAGAGTTGACGGAAAAGAAAAAAGAGGTGATCCGCAGACGGCGGCGTATTAAAGGAGCAAATCCAGCTCGAAAACAGCTAGTGATCGACCAGTACTTGGAGGCGCTCGATGACTACAAGAGCGCCATAGACCAAGCTCGTATCACTAGCTGGAAGCGACTTTGCTCCGAGATGTCTCGACACGACGCATGGGATGGGGCGTGGCGGATAATACGGCGTAGCGCGGGGCCTAGCGTGACGGGGGTAGGGCTGAAAAATGCCCAGGGCGACACCCTGTCCGCCGCCGAATCCGCTCGCCTTTTAGCCGACACGCTTTTCCCCGAAGACTCGCCTGACTCTGACACTCCAGAGCAGGCTGAGCTGCGTCGAGACGTCCTAACGCCGCCAAATTCCGAACACCTCGGTCCGTCTGGCCCGCCGATAACGGATTCGGAGCTCCTGGATGTGCTGTCGTCCATGAACCCGAAAAAAGCGCCGGGATCCGATGGCATGACCGCTGATATCTGCAGAGCAGCGATTGAATCCGACTGCCCCGTGTTCCTCGCAGTCTTTAACAGGTGCCTTGAGGTAGGAGTCTTTCCCAGAAGTTGGAAGTCAGCCCGGGTCTGCATTATCCCGAAACCTGCAAAGGGGGATTACACAGACCCGAAGGCCTATCGACCGATAGGCCTACTTCCAGTGATGGGAAAGATCCTCGAAAAGCTGGTGAATAACCGGCTCCTCTGGCACCTGGAATCGCGAGGACACCTTAGTACCCGGCAGTACGGATTCATGCCCCAAAGAGGCACGGAGGATGCCCTCTATGATCTAGTGAACCACATCCGGCACGAGGCGCACGATAAGCGTAGACTCGTCGCCGTCGTTTCACTAGACATAGAGGGAGCCTTCGATCACGCCTGGTGGCCCTTTATAAGGGCCCAGCTGGTGGCCAAAAACTGCCCTGCAGATATCTACGGTCTGGTGGACCACTATCTTACCGATAGGTCCATCACCATCGAGTACTCCGGCGCCCTGGTCTCTAAGAGTACGACCAGGGGCTGCGTACAAGGGAGTATCAGCGGACCCCTCATGTGGAACGTCGTTCTCGACTCGCTTCTCGAGCAGCTTGAAGGCAGTCCAGTCCACGTCCAAGCATTTGCTGACGACGTGGTACTCGTAGCCTCAGCCGACACCGCCGAGAAGCTCGAGTCCATGATCAACCCAGTCCTCGACATGGTCGCCAATTGGGGCGCGGAGCACAAACTCCGGTTCTCTCCTCGGAAGACCGCTTTAATGCTGGTGACGAGGAAGATGAACCCGCCCGTGCCCAACATCACAATGGCGACCGTTCCACTGACACCTGTGGAACACATACGAGTACTGGGTTTGATCATCGATAAGAACTTGACGTTCCGGGACCACATTGAGTGGGTCTGCGCAAAGGCTGCGACCGTGTACAAGGGACTGGCAAGGGCCGCGAGGGCGTCCTGGGGGCTGAGCCCGGAAATTGTCAGACACCTGTACATCGGCGCCATTGAGCCTATACTCCTGTACGCAGCCAGTTCATGGGCGAATAGCACATCCAGGAGCTACATAGTGAAGCGTCTGAGGGCGACGCAGCGCTTGTTCGCGATTAAAATCGCGAAGGCGTATCGCACAGTCTCCTACGACTCAGCGGTGATAATTGCGCGACTGTTGCCGATCGAGCTTAGGGCGCGCGAGGTGGCCGAGCTCTACGCCGTGAAACGCGGAAAGCCGCTTCCGGAGGCGATGGATAGGAGATTGGAGTCTCGTACTCCATTCTTCCGACTCCCACATCCCGCCAAACGGTTGCCGGTGCGTTACACGGTGTTGGACCGCCTCGAGGATCTCTCCCCTGAGGAGAGACCGTCCGCCCCCGTCAGTATTTATACTGACGGTAGCAAGATCGAAGGCAAGGTCGGTTGCGCATACACCTGCTGGAGAGACGGAGCGGAAGTGCTGAGCAGGAAGTACCGGTTGGAATCTTTCTGTACCGTGTACCAATCCGAACTGCTCGCACTTCTGCAAGCGGTACGCCTAACGGTGGAGGATCCTCGCTACAGGGAGTGTGACATCTTGAGCGACTCACGCTCCTCCCTGGATGCGATAGCGAACCCGCAGTCCACGCACCCTCTGGTACACGAAGTCAGGTCGAGTCTGTCGCGGGCGGCCGAAAAGGGCTGCAGACCGAGACTCTGGTGGGTGCGCGCTCACATCGGCACTGCCGGAAATGAGCGCGCCGACGAACTCGCCAAGTCTGCTGCCCTTCACAAGAAGACGGCCGCGGACTACGACAGATTCCCTCTGTCGTACGCCAGAGGAGTGATACGCCAACGCACCCTGAACGCCTGGCAGGAGGAGTACTCCACTTCGTCTCGGGGGAACATCACTAAGTTGTTCTTCCCGGACGTAAGGCAGGCGTTCCGAGTTATCGGGAAGGTTGGCGTATCTTACTGGAAGACCCAAGCGTGGACCGGTCACGGCGGGAACGCCGCGTACCTCCACCGTTTCAAGCGCTGCGACGCCCCCGGATGCTTCTGCTCCCCCACCTCCGCGCAGACAATCGAGCACGTCCTGAACGAATGCCCCGCCTTTGGCGCCAAGAGGCTTCAGCTCGAACTCGAGTTCGACACTTGTATTTCGAACTCGACCTGGAGCGACCTCTTGGCTGGGAAACGTTCAGGACCGAAATTCGCCGACTTCTGCGTGGACGTGATGAAGGCAGTGGCGCAGGCAAACAAGGCCTCCAGACGACCTCCATAGGGGACGAGGGGTGTGGAGGGATAAACGTGAGCGATTTTATATGCTTAAATTATTTTCCGAATTTTTAATTTCAAATATGGGCCAAAATTATGCGAAACTCTAGATATAATATACTTATTTAATTTTAATCATTGACATGTCCTTATTATTTTGTTTTTTAATTTTTATACAATTTTTATTCAATTTTTAATCTTATATATTTTTTTTATGATTATTCATTTATTTTGCAATTTATTCAATTATTATTTTATGACGATGAGAAATCTGATTTGATAAATTCAAGGACCCCGAAAAATAAATATCGGGGGGAACGAGGCCGAAAAAAAAAAAAAAAAAAAAAAAAAAAAAAAAAAAAAAAAACCTAACCTAACCTAACCTAACCTAACCTAACCTAACCTAACCTAACCTAACCTAACCTAACCTAACCTAACCTAACCTAACCTAACCTAACCTAACCTAACCTAACCTAACCTAACCTAACCTAACCTAACCTAACCTAACCTAACCTAACCTAACCTAACCTAACCTAACCTAACCTAACCTAACCTAACCTAACCTAACCTAACCTAACCTAACCTAACCTAACCTAACCTAACCTAACCTAACCTAACCTAACCTAACCTAACCTAACCTAACCTAACCTAACCTAACCTAACCTAACCTAACCTAACCTAACCTA